>CAKMUF010000149.1:0-14366 GCA_928718305.1 Tetramorium bicarinatum | reverse complement strand
AAACGAGAAGGTTCCTTTCCAGCGCTGTTCCACGCAGACGCCGATGCTTGTAATAATGTATAGAGATGTCTCCGAAGTATTCCTGTACGCAGACACCCGAATCCTCGTAGAGGATGTATGTCGCCGAATAAGGAAGGCAACAATAATTGTCCAGCACTACCGTGTAATAAACTTTATTAAAACACATATAATAAGTAGCGCTCATTACGCTCTCGCGTTACAATGTTCGTCGAACTTTAGTTCGCGAAACTTCTTTGTGTCGCACTCGCGACACGACACGTAACGACCGTTATTTCTGGCCGTATATGTTTAACGCGCATCCGCGGAATCGCGCCGATCCGAGCTCGTTGTTCCACTCGTATATGCGAGTTTTAATAAAGGCACACCCACCCGAAAGTCCCTTCGACCGTACGCGTATTCATACCACACGGGTACACTTTCCTTTGTTCGCCGAATGTTCTCGATGCCGGATATCTAAGGTGCTACCGAACGACCGTCCGCTTTCGTAGCCCAGACACGATTGCATCAGTCCC
The DNA here is from genome assembly GCA_928718305.1 of Tetramorium bicarinatum. Classification (NCBI taxonomy): domain Eukaryota; kingdom Metazoa; phylum Arthropoda; class Insecta; order Hymenoptera; family Formicidae; genus Tetramorium; species Tetramorium bicarinatum. The sequence continues at coordinate 13,833 of CAKMUF010000149.1, read as the reverse complement.
TTGCGATCTTACGATCCCCCGTTTCGCCCGTGGTGGGGATGTTGCCACCCGGCGACTATCGTACAATCATGTCGTGCCCCTTAGTCACGTGAAGCACGTATTCGTTTCTCTCTCTAAGTTAACCCCATCCCGCTCTGATCACATGATGGTTATAACCCGTTCGATTATATGTCTTTATACTTGATTCGCCATATTACTATGCACGAATCTTATCTTAACGACATAGCTCGCTCGCACCGTACATATACCCGGTTTTGCTTATTTTTGCCGAATTTATCATCTAGACACCCGTGTGTCCCCTTTTAGACGTTTTCCGCCATATTGTCCGCCATATTTAATCTTTTATAGCGTATTCGATATTCGCGACCGCCAACTTTGGTCGCCATTTTGTTTTTTCGCCGCCATGTCGTTTTCCCTAGACCGATACCGCCATGATTCGATCTATCGTCGTTTCGCGATGCCGCCATTTTGTGACATCGCCATTTCGCGTTATTAATTGTCTTTTCTTTTATTTCAGGTCACTGGTCTTCGTGTTCCCTACTCTAGTCACCGTAAGTATTTATTTTATAGTTTTATTATTATTAATAATTAATCTTTATTTTCAGGTACCTTTATATCTGACACCCTATTTCGCGACGTTTAACATAAACTCAAATAAACAAATTTAAACTTAAAATAATTCGAAACAAAATAGTTTTCTACGTTCCGACATTTTTCGTCGTGGTCGACCTTCGCTGTCGCCATTTTCGCCGCGTTTGTACTTATCATTAATGATTACATATTGCGCGCATTTATTGCGCGCTTAGTTACATATATATTTTTATTTCTTATTCGCGCTATTTTTCTCTGTCGTCCTGGTCGTTCGCCGTTGCTCTTGTTTCTGGTTCCGGCTCAGCGTCCTCTTCCTCGTCCGGCGATTCCTCGTGCTCGCCGTCCTTTGTTTTCTTCGACGCCGCTTCGTCGTCGTGGGACTCCTTCTCCTTTTCAGCTTTCCCACTCGGTTTTTCGTTGGCCATCCTGGTTGGCTCGCTCCTTCTGTCCATTTCTCTCGTTACCATCACCCTTGGTGTGATACGACGTCCTGTACATCAAGGATCGACGGTTGCAATATCAACATAATTTTGAAATGTAAAGAATGTTCAAAAACTTTTCCAGGATTAAAAAATTGGAACGGTCATCGACCTAAATGTAAAGGTCCTCAAAATGTATTAGAAAAACCGTTCAAATGCGCCGAATGTCATCTGTCTTTTGACACGCAGACGGGGATGTCGCAACATGAAAGGCATATGCACCCAAACTTGAGAAACTTCAAAAGAAAGGAGTTTTCCTAATAAAGAAATACAGCGATACCTTCCATGGAAAACACTAAAGTAGATTAGCGACAAAAGAAGGGGTCTATATAAAGAAACCCTAGATAATATGGAGGTCCAACAAGAGATGGAAATTGAAGCTGAAACAAACATTAATAAAGAGGAACATGTTAGATTTACGGAGGAGATAGAGCCAAACTTGGAGTCCGATGAGGCCTGGAAGGATGCTATGGTGGAGTTCATTGATTCGATTAAAATATCCTCCGAGAATGAATTAGCCGGTTTGGAAGCCCCACTAAAAGCTATTTGGAGAGACAATAGAGAGAGCCCTGACCGTCTATTATCGCTAATAGATGACTTTATAACTGATAAAATTGTGCCTACATTATTAGATGTTAACAATGAAAATAAACAGGATAAAAACAGTAATATTAAAAGCAACAAAAAAGACAATAAATATAATAATAAGAATAAACGAAATAAAACAAGAAATCATAATCAGCGAAAACGATTAGGTTATGCCAGGTGTCAGGAGCTTTTTAATAAGTGCCCAAAAAAATTAGCCGAATATGTGATAAAAAATGATCTCTCCCTTATAAGAGGGCGTCAAGAACCTCCATCAGTGGAGAACGTGCGAAGATTATATATGGACTTATGGGGAAATAAAGGACAAGAAAATATAAATCTACCAATAGAAATAGATCGACTATCTCAACTCGATATTAATGAGGTGATTAAACCAATTGCGCTGAAGGAAATAAAAGATCGAATAAATAAAGTCCATAAATTGTCCATAAATAAATCAGCAGCAGGCTTGGACGGTGTTAAAAAATGTCACCTCAAACGAGCAGGTACAATTGGCCTATTACCATCGGCTCACTACTTAGTCGCACGTTCTCGGCAATACTTGACAATAAACTTAGGAAATTTATAACCCAATCCAATCGGCAAAAAGGATTTTCTAATGAAGACGGCTGTAGACACAATACTCTATTACTCCGGGAAACGATAGATGAAATGAAAAGGGATAAAGATGGTGTAGTGACAATGCTGGATATAACTAAAGCTACAATCCCCCACTCCATGATAAATTTTGGATTAGAAATTAAAGGAGTGCCTAGTCATATCAGGAATCTCATAAGAAACATGTATCAGAGCTGCAAATCTTCTATTAAAGCGGCAAAGAATGAAAATGTAGAAATACAATTAACAAGAGGTGTAAAACAAGGTGACCCATTATCACCTCTGCTATTTAACCTAGCAATTGAACCGGTTATTAAGTATATAGACAAGGAAACAAAGGGCGTTACAGTAAATAATGAGCCAGTTTCTATTCTAGCATTTGCAGACGACATCGTCTTAATGGCTGAAAATGTCATGGAAGCATCAAAACAAATCGAATTAGTCAATAAATATTTAACGAGAATCGATATGTCTCTGTCAGTTTCTAAATGTGCTACCTTCCAAATAATACACAAAAATAAATCTTGGTACATGGAAGATCCAAAAATTAAAATCAAAGGCGAGGCCATTACGAACATCCAACCAGAAGAAGCTCTAATTTACTTGGGTCTGAAAATCCGCCCGTGGAGCAATCTTATGAAAGGCAGCGAAGTTCCCTCGATAATTAAAATAATTAAAAATGTAAAAAAGCTATATTTAAAACCTATTAAAAAAATAGAGATGATACAAAAGTACATACTACCTCATTTTATATATAGTTTAACAAACAATACTCCACCCAAAGGTACACTTAGGTTGCTGGACAGTGAAATAAGACAGCAGCTGAAAGAAATATTACATATACCTATATCAACGGCTACAGGCTTTTTCTATACGCCTAAGAAAGACGGTGGTCTTGGATTCATAAAATTTCAGAACTTGGTCCCCTTAGCAACTATGAGTAATAACATTAAAATGCAACAATCAGTAGACCCAGTTGTGAGAACTATGGCATACAATGATAAAACAAGGAATATGATAGAAAAGTACTCTAAAGACCTTAGAATAACGAAAGCTGAAACGCTGGAGGACGTAGAAAAAACAAAAATACTTCTCAAAAATCGAGAAGCAACAAATTGGGAAGAATATATAACTATATCTCCAAGGACAGGGAGTAAAGGATTATAGAGGCGACAAAATTGGAAATAGGTGGCTGAAAGACCCAACGTTGCTGAAGGGCTCGCGATTTATTGACGCGATAAGACTTAGGACTAATACCTTCGGTACTAGGGTCGTTCTTAGCAAAACCAAACCCAACGCGGAGACAATATGCAGAAGATGCTCTATACAGACTGAGACATTGGGACACATTTTGGGTATCTGTATACATACTAAGCCTGCCCGAATAAAAAGACACAATGACATAAGAGACTTCTTAGTAAACAAGATCTCTAAAAAGAAAATTGTACTGGTAGAATCCACAATAAATGAAAAGGGAGAACTTAAGAAACCGGATATAATCGTCAAAGATGGTACAAATTTACAAATAGTGGATGTGACTATTAGGTACAAAGATAAAAACTATCTTAAAGTAGCAGCGCAGGACAAAATTAACAAATATGAAAACACAGCCAAAATAATGAAAACAAGATTGGACTGTACAGATAGTGAGGTATTACCCATAGTAATAGGAAGTAGAGGAATTCTACCGAAAGACACCAAAATGCGTCTCAAAAAGTTAGAGTTTAATCAAAACGACATGTTGACCATATCAATGATGTCGCTTAGATCATCATTGGAAATTGCAAATGTATTTATAGATTACGATAAAATAGTATGACAAAAATCTAAAAAAATACTAAAGTCTATATACAAATTTAAAAAAGGACAATTAATGGAAACTTCTATAATGTTCTCTATTTGCTTATTTTTATATGATTTTATATATTAGACACGTACAGATATATTTATTATAGTTAAGATTATTGGCCAACGGGGGGCATACCCCGGAAGAGTATGTAAGGCCTAAATAACCTTAACATACAGGAAATAGCCAAATGTTTCGTCATCTAATTAGTGACGCGCATGAATGGATTAACGAGATTCCCACTGTCCCTATCTATCTGGCGGGAGTGACCATGACCCGTTGATGCTGAACCAAAACAGCACGATTGCCGCAGCAGAACCGGCACAATAACTAGTATATAGTCACAGAATTGGATCCTAATCATACAGTGACCTGCGATGGGCTGCCTTGACCAGGCCAAACATAACGTAGTATTTTGTATGAAGCACGAACGTGGAAGCAGAGCCCCGGTTACGCCCAGGTGCTGAGCTCGTCTTGCTCGCCCGAGTATTCCGGTGTGTCAACTGCGAAATACGGGCCGTCTCTAGACGTGCGCGCGGGAATCGCTCGGTGAACCGAAAGGGTAACATGGACTTGCAGGCTGGCTGGGGGCTTCTTCGAAGGCGCGGCGGACCCGGTCGGCTAGCAGTCCGTCCCAGCGATTCTCGCGCGTAAGAGACGGTCTAAGAGCACTCGACTCTCTTGTGGTGGCACGCCGCACACTGCGGGAGAGTCGGAGAGCTAGTGGTGGCTCGGCCTGGCGCCCTGTCGCCAGGTCCAAAGGGCCTGGAACCACTCCGAGATGAAATTTAGAGACATATAGTAGAGCGGAAGAGATAGAGGAAACAGGGTCTCTATATGCTTGGTCGGGGCGGCGCACCACGGGTCCCAATAGACACCGTTGGCGCGAGGCAACACGCCGCGTGTATGCACGAATCCAAAGCAACACGCCTCGCGCGTTGTTAAGGTCGAAGCAACACACCAGTGTCGAAGTGGCTATAGCTAGCTAGTTTACAAACCAACACGCTGTGGGTGGACTCCCGTACCAGCGAAAAAATCCGATCCTGTGCCTGTAACAGGCACTGCAAAACTATGATCAGGGGCCCCAATCGTCCCTAATAAAAGTTGAGGCAAAGTTTTGCGCGCCATCTACCACTTAGGGGGGAACTAACATATGATGTGTGTGTGCGTGCACACACACACACGGTCATGTCGTATAATACATATATGTAAATATCATATCCCTATAAGAACATAATATTATTTAATATTAAGAAATATTTTATGTATATTCTTAAAACATTGAATGTAATTAAAATTACATTTAATATTCTAAGAATATACATAAAATATTTTTTAATATAAAATAATATTATGTTCTTATAGGGATGTGATATTTACATGATATTTTATGAGATATTCAATATTTAAAAAATTTTAATATTACTTAATATTAAATAACATTACACGCTTGTAGGGATATGTCTTACTTGGTATAATTTGTATACCCTTACTAAAAAATAAAATATTTTTTGGGGTGTAAACAGTAACTGGAAAGTAACAAATATAAAAAAACAAGTAAAATTACATGAAGACCACATTTTATTGTATAATAACATATATTTATATACATTATATACATATACATTAAATATGTAATAATGCAATTAACAGCGATGTTCTAAAATTAGATATTACATATTTAATACCGTTTTAAAACATCGTTGTTGAACATAATATGCATGTGCTATAGAATAAAGATCACATGGTTGTGATAATAAATTTTCAGTTCCATTAAAGATATTATTTACAGTTTTAAGTTTCTTGCGTATATATGTTATTATATATTTTTTTAAAATATATTCCTCAATATGCTTTTCTTCACAAAGTATATTATCATTGATATCTATGTTATATTTAGTACAATTCTTTTTTATACACTTTGTGATATTCTTAATATAATAATAGTTATTTAAAAAATAATCTATTACTGCACTTACTTTTTTTATGTAATCTAAAATAATTGTTTTATTATTTAATAAAATTGCACAACAAATATCACACGTTGCAACAATAGACGATATGTTTTCTATAACATTGAGGTAATTTTCTTTTACATCATTGTTTATATTTTGCATTATATCTTCTGGAATATCAATATTGTTATAAGCTTCGTCTAACTTATTAACAGTTATCGTCACAAATTGAATTAAGTTTTCTAAGTTATTCTGTTCGCAATTACTTTGGTGAGATACATACTGTGTACATGAATTTATTAGTAAAGTTCGGTAATAAGCAGAGAAATTCGAACAAGTAGGATTAATGTTTCTCCCTCCATGTTGCCGAATTTGACAGAAAAAGTTTTCTAAGGAGTCTTGATTGAATTCACGTGTAGCAAAACTGTTAAATCCTAATTCTTTCAAATAATTTCTTAATAATTTAAATCCTTTTAAAGTGTGTTCAAAATTTGTTAAAACATCCGGTCTCGGTTTATCTCGTTTTGTCCTTTTTATAAAACGCATGTTTCTTAAAAACGTTATTGCACAATTCCATATATATTCCTCTTTAGAATTTTCAGTTAAAGTAGACGTCATTGTTTCGTTATTTGTACTTCGATCATGCATATTAATACCACCATTCAGTGTATCAAATAAATCGTTAAAGAATTTTAAAAATTTTGCTGTATAAATTCCTTCACGCGACATTTTCCATGTTTGACATCTACTTTTTAATTCTTGTTCGCTATACAAGGTCATAACTTTAGCGTATGTATTAGAGAAAATGTGTGTGCAATAACGCACCCTCATCTTTTTAATTTTTTCTGGTATCACATGCGAATCTTTTATTTTTTCAAGGAAACCATCAGAACCTCTACTTTTATCAATATGATAAGTAAGTATTACATCAGCCCATTTTGCGATTTCTTTACTGCCATCCTCTGAGATATATTCACAATCTTTCTTTAAAAAATTGTTGCGAATACATTTCAATAAATGAGGTGGATCATATAATGGTATAATTTTTAGACCTTCTATACGTATAATATCATCTCTTCTTTCAACTTCCGTTTGTGCATTTCTTTTTGAATCAAAAATCATGGTTCTGATGGCTTTAACGTTTGTACTGCCTTGATCACAGATAGAAGCTACTATTACTAATCCGGCATCACTGCATCGTTTCACAATTTCTTTATACATACGAGCGATATCCTGCCATGACGATGTGCCTTTACAGAACGTATATAGAAGTGGTTGTTTCCACGGTCTTTGACCATAAATTCCTTTTATCATCCATACTTGGACATGATCCGCAATATTACCATTTCTGTCAAATCCAGTATCAACAACCCCTTCTATAACGTCAGTCGATGCATTATAATAAAAATTTGCACTTATTTTCATTTCGTCAAATAACAGTATACAATACTTCTCCCTATAGTCATTGAATTTTTCTACTCTATTTTGCAAATTCTCAAATATAGAATCAGATATACCACAATGTATAGGTACGTTTTGTATAAACTTTCTTAAAGTTTCTATACTTGGCAAACAGAAAACATTTTGAAGAAATCTATATAATTTAGGACTCCGCTTTGCCAATGTTAACGCAAAAGCTTTGTCTTCAATAGAAAATCGCCGATTGTATTTATTTTTTTTGAAATTGTCAATATTAGACAAAAAGAATTTTTGCATAACATCTGGCAGCTCTGAGATTATTGTCTTACATTTTTCCAGTTTTTGAAATTTTTGCAATCTTTCCTTTAAACTAAGTTTCCTCCTTCTCATTTCTCTAATAATTTTCATTAAATGCACCATGTTATTGTAAATATTTTTATCGCGTACAGATAATTGGGATGTACGAGTAGTATGGAATAAACGGATAATAGAATCTAAAATAAATATATAATATAACATGAGAATAATTTATTTTTATTTCAATTACATATCCAAATGATATCTCCATGGATAACTGGATGAATTTATTAAATTTAATTTCTTACCTTTTTTTCTCTTTACAATCATTTTACTTTGAGGTGATAATTTTAATTCACGTTCAACTAGTAAATCACGTGAACAGTGTAATTCATAATCATTTATAGTCTCGGACATATTTGATGTCTCTGGCATATCGCCCTGTATATTTGGTATTTCTAAAAGTAATAAAAAAGAAAGTTATGAATACAAAAATGAACTATATATAATACACTCAGTGAGAAATGATGATTGAAAAGACATCGAATCCATGTCAATTCGACCAATCATTTCTCACTGGACATATAATATTGAATATAATATTGAATATTTCTTAAAAAAATTAATGATAAAAAATATAGGTAATTAGAAAAAGTTTGTATGTATTATAATTATAATTGTATATAACCTCAGTTATTTCCATGATTTCTCCTGCTGTTACCATGGGGAGATTTATTTTATTTGTGTCAAGAAAACCATCTGTAAAAATATTACTTGTTAAATGCAATATAAAAATATATACATGTGTGTGTATACAATAACGTTAACTTACTATTTGAATAGTTTGCATCATTTATTGTAGTAGTGGGCAAATTTATATTTTTATCCTGTAGATTGTCACCATATTGTGATGCATCAATAGGATCTGCATGTTCAAACAAGAAAATACTTGCTTTTGAATTATAAATATAACAATGTACATGCACATCTTTATAAGAATATGTATTAAGCTTATTTTTTTTACGAGTACAATTATAAATAAAATATATACCAGGTAAATTCAATGTTGGTATAGCCACATTGCTCAATCTTTTATTTAATTTATAACGTTCTTCAAAATGAACATCACAGATGACCTTTTGCTGAAGTTTATCATGAGACAATTGTAATAGATGTTTATCACCGCAAGCACGTAACCAAGCAATACACTGTTCTGACGATTTCGGAAAATGATATTTTTTCTCAGTCTCAAAAAGACAATTTATGACTTGGCATTTCTTGTGTGACATATTTGCTACAAATATTATCCTCTAACTTGTAAGAATTTTTTGAGGCTGTACTGTCACATATTTTAAAAAAACACAAAAAGTACAAACAAATTGATAAAATTAAAATTTTATATCAATTACAACTGTATATATACTGTAAAAAATCTCAAAGATCTGTCTTTAATTTGTAGGCTTCCTTTCGTCTTCTTCCTAGTGTAGCTGGCACCTGATCTCTGTCGAGCGGCCAAATAGCAAATTATGTCCTTTCTGGGACAGATTAAGTAGTAACTCGTGCAGAAACAAATGTGCGAAAACAGATGTGTAAGGAGTGCAACGAAATTGAACGAAATCCCGCATGATCCCGTACGAAGAACGGTACGTTCAACACGTGCAAACACGTTCTCTTAACTTGTAGGCATGTATAGGACTCATCGACATAAGATTTATACATGTGTGTAACATTTTATAACGCCATCTACCACTTAGGGGGGAACTTCTTATCGAAATGCCTGATTCAACCGAACTAGCTTTCGCTTGGAGCCCCTGACTATGATCTCGAAACCCTAGATCTCGACACGCTATGCTGACTAACATCTTAAGCAATACGCCGCTGATACTTGGAGTTCCACCCGCGGCTTCCAGCATAGCGCGTAACGAGCAACACGCCGCGGAGAAACGACACTCCGCCACTCCGCCACCATCCATGACGCGAAGCAACACGCGGCGTGGAGCCTTCGTGCCTGACGGGACTGTTCTTGTTCTTGTCTTTGATCTGTCTATTTATTTATTTATTATTATTTTCTACCATCTCCTTTGGTTTATCTCATGACGGGTCATGGTCACAAGGCTGATGATGCAAACACATAGCCTATTGCAGCATAGTCGAACTCCACCTCCTAGTGGTTCCTGCCGAATAATACCGAAAGCCGCTCGCGACCGTAGGTAGACAGACGGGGTTAAGACGAAATCACGCGATGCATGGGGGCTCCCGAACGCGGGCCTTAGGGCTGCCACCGGTTAATTCCGGAGGGATCATCATACCGTAGCCTCTATACCGGCTGTCGTGGTCACGTCTCGCGAGCCGTATAGAAAACGGGGACCTGGGCTTAACCGCCTGGGATCGCGAGGAAGGAGACCTCTATAAAAAATTACCCCTAATCCCAAGTTATAGCGTGCGGCGAGGGGATGCATGGCTGGAAGGGCAATGCCAGTCGCGAGCGGGCTGACCCTGGGCACCAGGCGCAACCCAAGCGTATTGAAGTCACTGTATCCTGGCAAGGGAGGCTCTGCCGGGAGGGACTGCTGAACAACCTCCGTACTCGTGGGATTCAAATGGAGAAAAGACAAAACAATACCAAACAAACAAACTCGGTGACGGCTAAAGTACGACTAACCAGGCTGACGACTAAGGCAAAGGCAACGGATGACAACAGGGTTTATAGCGTGCGGCGAGGGGATGCATGGCTGGAAGGGCAATGCCAGTCGCGAGCGGGCTGACCCTGGGCACCAGGCGCAACCCAAGCGTATTGAAGTCACTGTATCCTGGCAAGGGAGGCTCTGCCGGGAGGGACTGCTGAACAACCTCCGTACTCGTGGGATTCAAATGGAGAAAAGACAAAACAATACCAAACAAACAAACTCGGTGACGGCTAAAGTACGACTAACCAGGCTGACGACTAAGGCAAAGGCAACGGATGACAACAGGGTTGACCCGTTTGAGCGTCGGGGTTCGGTGGGAAGATCACCGCCGCCGGCTCCGAGGAAGGAAACGGATGGCGAAGTGACCAAGACGAGGGGCACGGGGAACCCGTTCTCGACGTGTAATGTGGATGACGAGGTCGTGGTCTCTAGGTGGCCAGACCCGGCACCTCCGCGCCGGGAGGTGGAAGCGGATGGACCTGCACCATCGGTGAGCGAGGTGACAGCGGTCGTAACTGATGATAAGGGTGCTAGAGGAACAAGTTTGGAGGAGACGAACGAGGGGCTAGGAGGAGCCCCTGAAATAGGAGAAGAAGGAGGCGACAGAGTAGAGAGTAAGGCCCTAGAGGAAGGGGAGAAGCAACTAGAGGTCATAAAAGATATAGGTGCGAGACTCCGCAGGCACATCATGGCGGAATCGAACAGAGTTTCCAAGAGCGCATGCGAGTTCATCCTCAGCTGTGCGAGCGAGTATGAAGAATGCATGATGAGGGTGATCTGCGAAAATGAGAGGTTGAAGGGACAACTGGAGGAGCGTGAGCGAAGGGCGATGAGCGAAAAGAGACAATGGACGGAGGAGAGGAGTAACGCAAACTACTCGAATGTGTTGGTTAGGAAGGAAACGGGCCGTGTACACGAGACTGGAAGTAGAGATGCGGGCCACGTAGCAAGAGGAGCAAGTAGTGACGAGAGGAAAAGCTATGCGGTGGTCGTAAAGTCTGTAGACGATAATGGCAAATGTTCAAGTGAACAGATAAAGGAGAAAGTGCTAAGGGAGGTGAGTGGTTGCATAAAAGTAAGAGTAAGGGCGGTAAGGAGGATTAAGAACGGAATAGCCATTGAAACAACAAACGAGGAAGAGAGAACGGAGATTTTGAGGTGTGAGAAGTTCGGGAAGGTAGGGTTAGAGGCACGGCTACCACGTAAGATACGGCCGAAGTTAATTATATACGACGTGCCAAATAGGTTAACGGATGAGGACATTCTGGAGGAATTATTCGTTAAGAACCTGAAAAGGAGGATTGCGGAGCAGGAGTTCAGGGAGGGAACGAGAATTGTTAGCAGGGGGAATAGGAGAGGTGCCGAGCAGGGTAACGTGATTTTAGAGGTAGCAGCGTCTATCAAAAGAGCGCTACGTGAGGAAGTGAGGGTATACCTAGGATGGGGCGCGCACAGGGTTAGAGATTTTGTTAATGTTTTAAGATGCTACAAATGTTTAGCGTTTGGGCATACAATGCGCGAATGTAGGATAGGAGAATGGCTGTGCCACAAATGTGGTAAGGGTGGGCACCTCGCGAAAGAATGCAAGAATGAGGAGAGCTGTAGAAATTGTAGAGCACGGGGAAAGGAGTCCCACCAATCGGTTGTGTCAACAGAGTGCCCGGAGTATGTGAGAATGTATGAGAGGGAAAGATTGAGAGTACAGGATGGCTGAAAGTGTGAAAGTAATGCAGTTAAATTGCCAGAGGGCGTACGCGGTCATGTGTGATATGGGCGAGGTAATGTGTGAGCAGAGGGTAAGTGTGGCACTGCTGCAAGAACCGTATGTAAGGGAGGGCAGAATAGTGGGTCTGCCCTCAAGGATGGATGTCTTTGCGAATGAGGGAGAAAATGTGAAGGCAGCAGTGGTAGTGAATGACACCAGCCTGGACGTGATGTGTGTAAGGGAATGCACGAATGAATGGGGTGTGTGCGTGTGGTTGAAGGGGGCCTTTGGCGAGATGTATGTTGTGTCGGTGTACTGTCGGTTTTGTGAGGATATCGAACCATACCTGGCGTACATGGATAGCGTGCGTGGGGTGTCCAGGGGGAAGCAACTCCTGATAGGAATGGATACAAATGCCGTCTCTCCATTGTGGCACAGCAAGGGAGTTGGCGGTAGTAGAGAGAACGAGATGCGTGGTAGGGTGTTGGAAGAATGGATCCTCGCAAATGGTATGTCTGTGCTGAATGAGCCGAGCGATGATTACACGTTTAGCGGACCAAACGGGAAGAGTGACATAGATGTCACTCTCGCGAATGGATGTGCAGGGTGCCGGTTTGAATGGAAAGTCAAGAGTGAATGGGGTATCAGTGACCATAATGCTATACTGATACGAATGGTGGTTGAGGACGGTGAGAGCGCGGAGGTTGGAGTGAATGGATGGGTGTGGAAGGGAGTGGACTGGGAAGAATATAGAAACGAATCTAAATGAGAATGCTCTCCAGAGCGCCAGGAACGTAATGGAGGAGTGGAATGCGGAAGAATTGCTAGAGTGGGTGATGACATGGATCCGAGGAGCGAATGATAGAAAAATGAGAGAGCGAAAGTGTGTGAGGTTGAAGAAAGTGGTGTGGTGGACAGAGCAGCTGGAGAGTAAGAAGCGGAGTGTGAGGAGATGCAGACGAGCCTATCAAAGGGCTCGTCGGGGTGATAGGAATAGGATGTATGTGTGACTGGATGAATATAGAAGGGAAATGAGTGAATACAAAAGTATGATTTGGAGAGTGAAAGAAGAGAACTGGAGGCAGTTTGTGAGTGAATCAGGAAATCGAGATCCATGGGGTGAGGTGTACAGAGTATGTATGGGGAAGAATGATAGAGTGAGATTGAGTGGGATGAAAGTGGGTGACAGACTGACGAGTACGTGGAGAGAGAGTGCGGAGGTGCTGATGGAGAGATTCTTCCCAGCCGCTAGAGTGGATGTGACATGGGAAAGAGCGAATGAGGAACGAATGGAAGACAGAACGTTTGAATGGGAAGAGGTAGAGGCGGCCATTAGAGCAACTAAGCTGAGAAAGGCACCCGTTGGATGGGATTTGCGGGGAGATGATGAAAATGATTTGGAGAGCGATTCCGGAATGGCTGAAGAGAATGTATGATGTATGCCTGAGTACAGGATGTTTCCCCAGGGCATGGAAGGATGCAAGGATGGTTGTGTTGTTGAAGTCCCCCGATAAGATTAGAACCGCCCCTGGTTCGTACAGGCCGATCTGCCTCCTATCGGTGTTAGGCAAAGTCCTCGAGAGGATGATGGTTCGGAGGTTAGAACGGAGGGTTGGAGAGACTATGTGCGAGGATCAGCACGGGTTCCGGA
>CAKMUF010000148.1:0-23743 GCA_928718305.1 Tetramorium bicarinatum | reverse complement strand
AAAATCGAATTTGATGAAATGGATTTATCTCCCAATATAAATGTAATTAAAATAGAAGAAAAACAATAACAATAAAATTGTAGTATACATTTTATTAATTTTATTGAACAAAATTGATGTTTATTTTTTTAACTTCTAAAATAAACTATTTCTAGTAAATATTTTCTTAATACATCACTAATATAAAATAATAAATTAACTAAAGATTCTCGATATTAAAATTAACGAACAACAGGAAAAGCTTTGAGAGTCAAACGCGGTTAGTTGCACTAGCATTAACGTTATGTAGCATTCAATTAACAATTCAATACAAATTACAAATTGTACGTTTCAGCTCTACTTTGAGCCATCTTCAGCGACGCGGTAATAAATAAGTTAAATAATCTCTTATTTATCACCGTGTCGCTGAAACTGGCTTAAAGTAGAGTCGAAACGTACAATTTGTAATTTGTATTAAATAAATTGTTAATAGGTTCTTCTTATTTTTAATAAATTTAATATTAAGTAAATAATAAAAACTAATTTTAACTGAATTTTTAATCTTTTTCTTCGTTTCTTTGGATAAATCCGCAGATTTATCTCATTTTAGTATTAAATCCTTATGTTCAGTTGTTTTTACATATGAAGGAACTTTTTGAGAATTATTATGATATTATCAATCGAAATATATTAAGACTATATCGAAAATTTAAGAAAATAATCTTAAAAACGATCAAAAGTGTATTTTTTCTCTTCCAGATTAAACCGATTTAGTTGAAATCTAGATTGCACATCTGTATTTGTGTAAAAGCATCAAGATTAATGCTCGCGCGATTGTGTTCGCCGTGACGCGCTCGTGTACATTATACGGATATTTTATAACAATCACGATATGTAATACATGTAACAATGTATGTAATTCAATATCCTTTCAGATATTAATTCGCTCGTGTTACTTATTCTTGCGGAATAAAGTCCGCGACGCGGAACGCAATAACGACGCCGAAATTGTCGTCGAATCGTTTCGGAATATTCCGCAATTTACCGAGCATTACAAATTTATATCGCCGAGAGTTATCGTCGTTTGACGTTGTTGTTCGACGCCGAAAAATTTCATATGGAAAAAGAAAGAAAGAAAATTATATCTTTCATGCGATGAATAAGTTACTCGGAAAAAATTTGCGCGACTGTCGCAAAGTGTTAATTAATGATGATATATAAAATGAAGCACAGTCAAATAAAACCCGTTGGAGCTGATTTTTTAGTAGTATCTAACTCTAATATACTTTTTTATGTAACTTTTTATTCTTATTAATCAGTCAGCTCGAACGGGTTTTATATGATCACGGGTCATATATGAGCACCAGGAGCGTCAGATTGCTGTTGAAATATTCGATCCTGCGATAAGGAAACTTTGCCATTATTAATGCGTCCCGTCGTCACATGCTGCATTAATTGATTTCATTAATAATTATACGCCAAGTATACGTCTGCTAACATACATTTCATGCATGGTCAAATCATAGACATATATAATCGAATCGCTAGACACAACAACGCGTTATATAAATTTTCCAAGCGCTCTGTCTATGAAATTTTTAATGAATTAATTGCTTTTTTTATTGAAGTTTTTTATTCTTAGTTTAAATTTCAATGAATGATGTGAAATTTGAATAGATGTTGTGCATTAATTATAACGTGATGCATACGAAATTATATTCTTACAATTTAACGTGACGTCTAATGATAATGTCGCTAATATTACGTGATTTTGCAACATTTCGTTGTTTGACACGCATTTTAATGCATCCTTAGGAAATGACAGAAAAAAAAACAGGAATCGTATCGGACACGTTATCTGTCAATGAGATTTCCATTTTGCATGAAATTTGTACTAAAACGATTCGTCAGTTACAAATACATTACGCGAAGAACGGATGGTTTCACGAGCTATGCTCTGTAATAAATCATTCATATTCCTGCGGTTTAGCAACACGACGTCTAATGACAACGGCGGTAGCATCTCGCGATTTGAATTTTGCAACATTCGGATGCAACATTCACTGGACGTATCAAATTTTCGATATTAATTATTTCAATTAATTATATCTTTTCACGATATTAACATCCATTTCCGTCAATATAGATTAATCTTGATGTAACTTATCTTACATCATTTTCTAATCTAATTAGAGAATTAGAATTTTATTAAAATAGAAAAAGATAAAAATAATCGAAATGGGGTAAGACGTAAGAATTTTGATCACGCCAGCCACGAGATACTGCAGCGCGAATATATGCGAAGGCAAAATAATCCGCGAAATAGTCTGGCGGTTTCCGTCGCAATTTATTATCTAACGATTTGCAGAATTTTTACGGATCAAATATAATCTGTGTCTATTAATATCGAGAGTTCCAAATCCAGTATCGGATAAACTTTATTGAATCAAGTAAATTAACCTCTGGAGGGCACATAGGGTCATTTTGACCCGACATGCATTCCGTGCTTCGATTTGTACGAAGAAAAAGAGAGACATAGAAATGGATTTTCTTTTAATGAATAATTTAGTTTAAATCTTCCGAAGAAGGCTAAACAAATTTCATCATTAGTTTTTTTTAACAGTTGTTTTATAAATATGAAAAATGAGAGAACTTGGTCTACTTGACTAGTATTTTATATTTTTAAATAATTATACTTTTTGAAAGTTATGTGTGATATAAGCAACTAATAACATCTCAAAGTGAAAACTCTGTTTAAAACAAGGTTAAAGTTTTTAAGATATATCAATTAGAACCAAGATATTCAATTTTGAACAAAAAATTAAATTGAAAAAAAACATGTTTTTTTTCATTTGAATTAAAATATTATTGAAATATATTGTTATTTTTCTTATCAAATCGAAATGCGTTATAAAAAGGAATGTTTATCTCTATATTTAAAAAAAAGGAAATTTTTATTAAAATGTTAATTAGAAGCCAAGATATTCGAAAAAAATCTTGACAGGTCAAAATGACCAGTGAACTCTCTGCTGGGGTCTAAAAATATATATGCCCTTCAGGAGTTAACGCGATTCCAATGCAAGACATTGATATCATGCTTGGAAATCCGGGCCTTCGAATCGTCAAACGTTACAAACTCAAACCGCGTGAAGTTGCCGTCGCCGGCGCCTCACCGTCGTTGCCCTTCAGTCGTCACGCCATCGCCATCGCTTCGCACGGATTTCTACCGCGTTCTTTCTTGCGCGGAAATGAATCGCGTGCGTGTTAATACCGCGGAGTGTTAAATAGTATCGAAACGCAAAATCCGATCGAGCAGCGGCACCTGTTAAATTGGCAGCGAATATCGACGGTGAACGATCCGGAGCACGGCGACGGCAAATATTTCTCGGTTATTATTATCCCGTCCGCGTCATGAAGTTTACCGCGCAAGAAATATTGAATTGATATCGGAAGAGCATCGAATTACAAGCACGACCGCATTATCGAATCACAATTAGTCGCGCTGTATCCTTGCAGTTCCGTGAATGCTTGCCCGACGCGCGTGACCTTAACCTTCACGGGTCCACAATTCGGGCGTCAGTTACCGTCGCGTCGTTCGAGCATTCGCAACGCGTAGTCGAGGTATTTCCGTCATTTACGCGTTTCTTATGGCCATTATATAATTGCGTAATCGTTGTTCTAAAAGTAAGGCTGTAAGGAAATAACCAATCATAATCGAATATTCTTCTTGCGATCAAAAAATAATCGACTATGATTAGTCATTTTCTTCCAACCTTACATTTATAACTACGTTAATGTTATTGTAGAATGGGCTTTAAGAATTGGCTTTAAGAATGGGCTGTAAGAATTTGACCAATCATAATCGACTATTCTTCAATAAGAAGAATATTCGACTATGATTGGCCAAATTCTTATAACCTTACGTTTACAACAACGCTTACGCAATTGTAGAATGGCCTTAAGGCCATTTTACAATTGCGCAATCGTTGTTGTAAACGCAAGGCTGTAAGAATTTAACCAATCGTAGTCGAATATTCTTCTTATGATCGAAGAATAATCGACTAATCATAGTCGATTATTTTTTGATCGCAAGAAGAATATTCGATTATGATTGGTTATTTCCTTACAGCCTTACTTTTAGAACAACGCTTACGCAATTGTAGAATGGCCTTAAGGCCATTTTACAATTGCGCAATCGTTGTTGTAAACGCAAGGCTGTAAGAATTTAACCAATCATAGTCGATTATTCTTCGATCATAAGAAGAATATTCGACTACGATTGGTCATTTTCTTACCTTACGTTTACAACTACATTTACACAATTATAGAATGGCCTTTATGCATCGGCTGCGCAGATTTTAATATTGAAAAACGTTGAACGCGCCCCGGGAGTATCCTATCGAGTTTTCCGTTGACACCTTTGCGTTCGTCTCGCTTTTGCGTCCCGTTTTTGCTCGTCGATGGCGTATCTCGTACGCGCGCGTGTGTCGCAAATGCCGAATGTGCAATCATGTGTGATACGCCGCGATTAGCTCGACGCGATGTTTCTTATTTACGCGTGTGTATGTGAATTGCCGGATCGCGTTGTGAGTGTCGACGACGACGTCTCTAAGGTGGTGCTTCCTGCTTTTCGCTGTCATCTCGAGTGCTGCGTCAATCGGATCGTCGAAGGATTCTTCCGTCGATTGGATCGAGGCTAGCAGTCAAGGTAAGTAACTGCGTGCTCGAAATTTCCAATTATAATTGTATCAATTATTTGAATTCATTGCGCTATTAGAGAATGAAGAATTTCAAGCGCGTCGCCGTCGTCGTCGTCTCGTAAAGAGTCTCTCCCATATACACAAAAATGAGTGCGTATTAAGTGTAAAATAGCACCAAAATATAGTCCACGCTGTGTCGGGCGGCCGTCGGGTCCCCGTCCCTCGCCTCTGCTCTGCCATCGCTTCATAAAAAGCTCCACTTATAATTTTTTACACAACAATAAATCTCAAGCGTGCATATTAATACTGTGAAGTGTTAAATAGTATTTCGCAACGTAGTCCACACGCTGCGTTGAGCGGCCGTCCGGCATCCGCCCCCGCTGTCGCTTCGTAAAATGTCTCGCCACGTCTCTTTTTGTGTAAATTTGCGCAAAAATAAATCGCGTGCGGGCGTGTTAATATCGCGAAGTGTTAAATAGTATCGCAAAGTATGCTGAACGGTCGTCGGGCCCCCGTCCCTCGCCCCCGCCCCGCCATCGGTTCATAAAAAGCTCCACTTATCTTTTTTTACACAACAATAAATCACATGCGTGCATATTAATATCGTGTTAAATAATATCAACGTAGTCCATACGCTGCGTTGAGCGGCCGTCGGGCTTCCGCTCCCGCCGTCGCGTCTCGCCATGTCTCTTTTTATCCAAATTTGTGCAAAACTGAATCGCGTGCGTGCGTATTAATATCGCGAAGTATTAAATAGTATCGCGAAATAGTTGCTACCCTGCGTCGGGTGACCGTCGCGTCCCTCGCCTCTGCCCCGCCATCGTCTCATAAAGAGCTTCACCTGTCCTTTTTTTACACAACACTAAGGCTGCGGTCCATTTGACGCTTCAAATGCTTCAAAGCATTCTTCTTCTCCTTCTATCTTTATTTAAAAAGAAAGGGAAGAAAAATGCTTCGAAGCACTTGTAGCGTCAAGTGGACCGCAGCCTAAATCGCATGCGTGCATATTAATATCGTGAAGTGTATTAAATAGTATCTCAACGTAATCCACACTACGTTTGGCGACCGTCGAGTCCCCGCTCCCGCCGTCGCTTCGTAAAAAGTCTCCCCACGTCTCTCCCTGTCCAAATTTGCGCAAAAATGAATCGCGTGCGTGCGTATTAATATCGCGAAGTATCAAGTAGCATCGCGAAATAGTTGCTTACGTTGGGTGACCGTGAACGAATATACGTGAAGGCGAGATAGTCCTGCGCGCCCTTTCCGTCGGAGATAATCGTCGGGAAATTTGGACGAATCGGTGACGTGCGCTTATTAATATTGGAAATGCTAAATCGACCATCGGACGGACGTTATCCTATCGAGTTAATCAATGGCAATTCCAATGCGGAATGCATTAATATCGCGATCGGAAATTCGAGATGTCCGATCGAGTGCGCTCGTTGCGGGCATAAAACCGCAGCAAGTTGCCATTCCTATGTAAGGACGTCCCGTTCTTTTTTTTCTTCTCTCGTGTAGAGATTAGTCGCGGTAAAAATAGGTCGAAATTGTCGAGGTTATATTTAAGTATCGCTCGATCGTTACGGCGAGTTAAATAGTATTGAAATGTAATCTGATAAAGTATCGGACGTATAAAATCGACAGTGATTATCGGAGTGTCCGAAGAACGATTCAACGACAAGTATATTTTTCTCGCTATTCATATCATAGCTTCGCCGATTTTATTCCGCAGTAATAACGCACTGGAATTAATATCTGAAAGAATATTGAATTACGTGTGTAATTACACGTATTGCAAATATCGCGACTGTTATCAAATGCTTGTAACATATCATTTAACGGGAGTCAGACACAACAGTACGTTAAATTTCACCTTGACGCGGTCAAAAGTACAGAATTTCAGGCTTCAGCTATCATCACATCGTTTAGCCATTCGCTTATAACGGTCGAGGTGTTGCGTTTTCGTATTTCTTATGCGTTTTAAGCGAATTGCGTGCGCGGATTTTAATTAGAAATACCGGATATAATATCGGAAATGTGTCAAATGTGTATTTTTGTTACGTTGGTCTCGCAGCTTATCGAAGACAATTCATAGATGTGTCGGAAGTAAGACTCAAAAATCGAACGTATATTAAATATCAAGTCATTTAACATTTTATTAATATCGTAATAAAAATTACGGAACATCAAATCGTCAAGTGCGCTCGCTGTAGTCGTAAAATTGTCGCTGTCAGCATTGCTACGCGAAGAAGATAATTCGTCCCTTTTTTCATAAAAACAAATCAGGCGTATTAATACCGGAAACACTGAAACAGATACGGTATTCGTAGAATGTCAAGTGTCGAAACGTAATCGAACATCGGAAGTGTCAAATTAACGATCAAAGTCTACCGAATCCAGCGACAAGTATATTATTATCCATCTCGATTCACGGATTTTATTTTGCAATACTATTTACATGTAATGTTGCTACACACTTGCCTGATGCACGAACGTTAACTTTCACATCACTTCATAAATATATCTTTTTGCAATTTGATCCATTTGTTGTAGTTTAAGCATTTGAACGTAATCGAGATATCTTCGTGATTTTCGTATCTTTTATTCATTGTAAATGAATCGCGAATTTACTACTAAAAATGTTAGATATCATACACCACGAATATCGCATCGAGTTTCGCGTTACTGCAGTTTTACGTTCGTTTCGCTATTCTCATTTGTCGACGATCACATGTAGGAATATAAATATAATAAGAATAATCGTAGCATAGCCACATATAATTGTATATGCTTGTAATTAGCTGCGATATTCCTTGTTTTTGTGTGTACGTGTGAAACGCGAGTATTGGTGTTCAATATTCTTTATACAATTTTTATTTACGGAGGTTAAATGCCGTTTATGATTATCGAGCGTAGCGGATGTAATTGCGCGCGATCGTAATTGTGGCTTTTCGTTTTCGCGTAGTATAAATTATCGAACTGCGTTGCGGGCGTAACATGTTTTCTGATATTTATTTTTCTAGAGTTATCCTAAGTCGTTGAGAGGTAAAGCATTATCGAGAGATTGGCAATATCTTGATTGAGGTAAATGTTACATTAATTAAGTTTCATCAATAATCAAATCTATACGAAGATTTGTATATAAAGGGATAAAATTTGTGTATAAAAAAGGAAAATTTTACAATAAGCCTCCCTTTTTTTTATACAAAGTTTTTTACAAAGAATTTAGTATGATATATATTTTTAAAAAATAATTTTACATTGAAGCGTAATACAGTGATTAACTTCGAAGTTCTTTAAAGCCAAATTCACATGTAACTTAAAAGAAACTATAATTTAGAAATATATTGATTTTTCGTATTATTATATGTAAAACTATATTTAAATATTTTTTTTAAAGCAGATGAAACATGCAGATATTGACTCGATCTTCCATCGAGCGCTTTTATTTTTATCATTCATTAACTTAACATTAAGTAACTTTTGTTTTTATTTTTATTAGTATTATCAGTTTCATTTGGCTTTTTATTTAAGTATACTATTCCACTAATGTGTACGCATTTTTTTTAACGAAATCTCTCAGACAGAAACGTCGACGCGCGTCTTCCTTCAAACGTTGCTTTTCACGAGCGTTTCTCTTATCAGAGGGAAACGCTACGCGACACAATAAGACGGAAATCTGCTGGAAGGAAGACGCCGTGAACGGAAGGCAAGAGGGAGAGTTTATCTCGGAAATAAAAGTACGAATAAATAAAACGGGGAACGAATGCACGAATGTTCGTACATTAGCCTTCGCGAGAATGCATCCAAGGATACCATACCCTTGGATGCATCCTTCGATCAGGCGTATGCAGAAAGATCCTTGGATAGAGACATCGAGCATAGAGAAGCAGAAGTATATACTACACTAATATTGATATTCTTTCTTTGATGGTGATATTTTGTTTGCTGCTCGATGCTTTTATTACTATCTTTCCTTCTTATTTGTAGTTTTCTTGCTTAATTCTCAATTATTAATTAAAACTATTTTTAATTACTGATGTTAAAATGTAAGAAAAATTATAATCTTTATTGTTTTTCTAATTTTATACAAAAGAAAAGAGATGTGTATAATGCAAATAGTTTCATTAATAGATAATCTGGAAAGATTTTCATAGAAACTAGAAATAATGCAGTACAAAATTTCATTGTATATAATTTTTTACATTATATGAAATTTTATTACATAACGCTTTTTACATTAAGCGGAAACATTTTGCACATTACTTTGCCCATTTTTCTCCGTTGAACATTTATTATGAAAAAGAAATAATTAAATGTACAAATATGCAGTGTTAAAAATCAGACAATTATAATTTATGATATCTAGATATTGCACTTTGGCAGTGTGACTTAAAATTATTAAAAAATCAGTATTTGTGAAATGTTGATTAAACTTAGAACACGACTAGACCGACATATACATATATGTTTATACACGCGCATATATATCCAATAGTAATTTCTACATATTTTATTTTTGATGCATAAATACACAATCGATACATCGTTCTTGCCAAGTACTCAGTAAGTAATGCGTCCGTATCTTTTCTCGCGAATTGTATACTTACAAGCCGATTCTCGATTCGTTCACAGAGCTTCTCCATACGTGCAAAGGCCGATAGTAACAACGTTGCTATTTTATTTAGAGGTGAAAAGATGAAATATTTAAAAATCTGGCTGGAAACAAAGCGATACCGTCTATTTCCGATTTATGAACTTACGTGAACAGAGATAGGCTGGCCGTTTTGAAAAATTTAAGAGGTTTTACATTGTTATACATATGCTTTTGCATCAGCGAATAATAAATCTTATAAGCCACTAAAATATCCGTACATTAAGCATTATTTTAAAATATTTTTTAAAAAACAACAGAGAAAAGAAAAGAAGTTTTTTAATTTTCTTATTTCCAAATGCTGATAATCGTGGTGCAAGCTGCTCTTATTTACTTACCGCGTATTAATTCAAGGGCCGACATTGCTAATTTAGGATTATTACACATTTCTGGTATCAAAATGTATGTTAGAAGTTGGAAAAGTCCGTTCCGATTTATCATTGCCTTCGTTTCTCATTTTTTTGCGATTTCCGCTTTTTGATACGATATCCTGCTTATCCTCGAGACAGGCTGCGTGTTTCAGGAATAACGTAGAAAATGGAGATGGAACTAGTTTTGCGTCGGGACAAATTAAATTTCAGCGAGCCGGCGCGCTCATACCGACGTACGAGCGCGAGCGAGTAAACTCGATCGCGCGAACGAGCGACGGGACATGAAACACGCACGCACGTACTCATGCATGCACGCGTACGCGTATCCGCCGCATCATCCCGGATGCACCAGCGTGCATTATACGCGACGTGTTAGGGGATTTCGTAATTCTCGCGAGGAGAGAAAAAGAGAGAGAAAGAAGGTGTGCGGAGAATCCGAGGAGACTCTGAGGGACGAAGGCACGAAGGATTTCGCGTTGTTCTAAAAATCTCCGAGCATTCGTGAGGCTGCAACCTAGAGCCCTGTTGAGATGCATACGTGATACGAGTACCGTGTTGTCTCGTATTGACAAGTCTAGAATCGTGCAGTATGACGAAAACGTGGTATATATCAAATTGAAAATTAGACCTTTCAGCAATTAAATACCGAAAAGTACAATTAGAAGATAATACCATATTTGACAGTTAATAACGGGATTCTTTATTTTATATAAATTTACAAATGCACATTCTATAATACACCATGATAGTATTTACTACTTTATGGTATCTACGAATTTTAATTACGAATAATAAAAAGTTAAAAATCATAAAAACTGAAAAGCTATAAAAAATTACTATCTCTCAAGAAAGAAGCAAGAATAAAATTGGATGGCAAAACTCATCTTTTCATTTTATTTCACTACGATTTTCATTTATTTGATTAAATTTTGCAAGAAAACTTGCTTTATATACAATTATTTAATACATTATAATATGAAGTACTGTGGCATATGTTTTCGAGTATATTTGACAGCCATGTAACAGAAAGAATTGTTATTGTCATCTGCAAACTATTTTTCACACTAGGCAATAAAGACTCACAATGATCTGTCAACGGAAATAAATCGTGAAATAACCGTAAACCGTAGTTTACAGCGAGACTGAAAGAGCTAACACTGAGTTTCTAATCAAAATCCTACCGGTATAAAATCCATATAAAATTAACAGAAAAATTATAGCTTGTTTGAATCGTACAATTTCTGACTAGCGAAAAGAATAATTTATTTAAATTATAATTGTCATTAAAAGGTTTTGATAAAAATATATGAATTTAGTTTTGGATTTCTGTTTCCATTGTTTTTTTTTTTCATTAAAATCACTAAAACTTTATGTCGATTTAGTGTTATTCAGAAATCTGCATTTCGATATTGTCGATAAATAACGGTAGTTGTGAGCAAGGATAGCAGGACAACAATGATATATGGCAGTTAAACATACAATTGTCTGTAAATAAATACTGTTATCGATTAACCCGACCGTTCTGACAGAGTTTAGCATACTCGTGCGGTACCATCGATCATCGAAAATTCATGATGGAATTAGACAAGATTCGATATTTATTTATGTGATGCCATTGACGATGACATAGTCGAATACCATTATAAGGTATTCAATAATATTTTGACATTGCTCTGAGAACATACCTGTTGATTAGATAAAAATATTCCACCATTTAATTCTGCCTGAATGTTTAATTTTTAACTTGCAAAGAAAAACAGGAATAAGCTAGATATGCGAGCCGCGCATTAATTAACAAAAATATAAATTCCCACTGCGTTCAGTGAGTTATTAAATTTCACTGTAAATTTAAAGTATTTCGTTTCTCGGAAAATAAACGCGAGCAAAAGCGACGTTTTTTTTTCGAGATAATAACAAAAAAGCAACGGGGGCAAGGGGGAGTGGAAACTGTTTCACAAAATTGCGGACTTTTTATGCAATATATTAATTGTCGCGGTATTTTAAATATCTGGATAGTTTTTGATCGTGCAATTGATAACGGCTTTATCAGTGGTAGAATATTTTATTCGAAAAATTATTCAATTACGGTTTTATTCTCCCTAAAAGGAATTTCAATGAAACTCTTGGTTGAAACGCGCGAAAATCAGAAAATAAATATAAATGGTTTAAAATATAATCTTTTATTGTCAATTATAACAAAACTTCTATAAAAGTTTCTATAAAAAAAAATTCATGCGTGTTTTTGTCAGAGAAGAGCAACAAACGATAAAAAATAAATGAAAGAAGTACGGAAGAGAAAAATAAGGTAAATAAAAAGATATTTTAAGATAAAGGTAGAAGAACTGTAAGAACTGTAAGTAATTAAATAAAAAAAATTTGCGAGAAGAATTTTTTATAGCTTTCACGCATGAGGCACAAGGTATTTAAATAATGTAATAAAAAATCTAGTGATCGGCTTCGCATGGGGTTACCTTTACGGCGTTCCTCGAGCGCGCCGCGACGCGCACGTAAAGCGCGTCGTTTGCATAAGTCGGCATCGCTTTTCCGCTCAACACAGTTTCACGCAACAGCGAGCAATGCGTCGCGGCGCGGCGCGGCGTGGCGCGGCGTGGCGCCGCGCCGCTTCGCGCGGAAAAAAAGAGGAGTGCATTCCCACGTGAAATTGCATCGTGCGCGCCGTGTGTACGCGGCCGGGTTTATTAGCGTCGCATTATTTATTGTCCGCGTCGCGACGCCCTAGTTGCGATAATCGAGCCGACGGCGGCGCTTGCGAGCGTTGCCGCGCTTTACCGACATTTCGAAATTTCCCGGAAAAATTTCGGGATTGTCACGCGTTAAGTTAATTACGTCGCGGAATGCCGCGCTGGCAAAACGGATGTCCTTCCGGGCGAAGAGATATTGGTGGTCGTACTATTAAAAATAGCGATACATTAATTGTTACGGAATAATTTAATATGAAATATCGAGAAAACTTTCGAAACAGAAACGAAAATTACGGACATAATATTTTCACACCTGCACCTTCTTAAGGGAACTTAATTCATAATTGTGCCATCTTTTCCGGTTCTCGTAAATTGTATGTATCAGAAATTAATTCGGTAGGGATACTAAATAATTGATATCAATCACGAAATAAATAATATTAGAAACCGCGCGGTTTACACGGCTGCTACAAATGTCCTTCGACCCTTCCGTTTAATCTTTCTATCTCTCTCTTTCCCACTAAGAGAACTCTCGGGGGATTCTTTAGGTATTCACCTCACTCACGCACTGCAGAGTCATCTCTCCAAGTACTGTGAGTATCCGAGTGATAACCACCTTGGGGCCAGAACAGTGGGCAGAATAAATCGTTACATTGGATTCGATTGCCGGTGTTAAGTGTGTCTCACGAGTGTAAATTCTTTTCTTTTTTTTAATCACGAAGTTTTACGCTATTGAAGTTTGCTTGCCGACTTGTATTAGGAAATTTTTCTTTCTTTCTTTTGTCTTTTTAATCTGTTTCAACACATTGAAGAAAGATGGGACGAGACCAAATATGTACGTAACTTTAGGCAAAGATCTGTGAATTACTACTGTAGACACAAGCAGCTTTAACATGGGATACAACATGGCAGTTGGGTCTGCTTGGTAGATAGATATAGATACTGTACTTGCGGTTAACCCATCACTCGTCGTGAGGGAACCCCCAAGGTACTTTGATGTTTTATGACTGATCCACCACTTATGATTCAGTACGGGCCTTAATTACATATCTGTCAAAATACAACAGAATAGCGTGACTTGTACGGGGTGTTCAGTAAATTATAATACGCTGCGCAAGGACATGATGAATAGATGTAAAAGATGTAGAATATAAATTTTTTTATTGTTCGCGCAGTTGGTAGGAAAAATAGTTTTAAATATGAAACAGTGTGCTTTTTATTAAATGTTTCCATCAAATGTTTTGATAAGCTTTTATGTTTTGTTTTGAGAAAAGTAGAGTTAGTCCGTTCTCTGTCAAACAAACATTCTTGTAAAAGACTAATTATAAAATTTCACATTTTTCTCCTTGGACTGTTTTCAACAAATTTTCAGAATCAGTAAAGCTTTTTTTAATCTTAATTTTCATATCGAAATGAGTATAATATTCACGTCGAAAAGAAATTCTAATTATTATGATTAGTATTATTCGCAAAATTAATTATATCGCGAAAATATGTGGAATTAGGTTCTTTTTTTTTAAACTGAGAGATACAGAAGAGTGATCTCGAATATCGAAAACCGCTGTTAATTCAATTTGACAAAAAAATGTGACTGATGTCTGTTTCAAAGCAAACAATTCGATTGTTTATACAAATCACGTGGACAACGCAATACAAATACAGTACAACAGATACCAACACTGCAGTACTGAAAAACAAGCGACTTTTGTTGCCGACGGCATTATTGATGTTTGATATATCGCATACATTGTCTGCATTAAGCAACTATCCGGCAGATATCACGAAGATCCGCGATAAAAGAAACTCTACAACGCATAACGGTCATTTTTTAAAATAATTATAATATATATATTGTATAACTTTTAGGGAAAAATATGAAAAAGATGCGTTTTTATTGGAAATATTTTTTAATATAGAAATAAAAAACATAATGATTTTCGGCTAAATCGTATTAATAGTAAACAGTTACATTTTTTGATACAACAAACGCAACAATGTGATCTATTTATCCTGCAAAATCTTGCATAGTGTACATTGAATTAACACTTTCACACATAGGTGTAACTAATTAAAAATTACACTTGGTTTAACAATGTGGTGGAGTAGTACAGACGATTCAGGTAATTTTGCGGAATTTCTTCTCTTCGCGAACAGGTATGGCAATTAAATAAAGCTCGAGTAGTAAATGCAGAAATATATATGTATATCGGCGAGGGTAGTTGTAAAACCACCGTTCGTCGCGGACGGCACGTACTTCTCGGTTTTCATCATTTACGTTATCGCGACGTTCCTTTATGGCTCCATGAACAAGCGTACGCCGCGCCATGATGAAGTATCGGATTTGTATCTTACGTCGAGTAATCGCTGCGCGTATATAACCGCGTAATGCGCCAGCTACGATGCCGCATTTTGTATCGTATCGACGTGTGTGTATGTTTTGCGACATAAATATTTCAGCTGTCGTTCCGCCTCTAAGTTCGCTTATTGAGGCTATCAGAAAGTATTATCTTTTTCGTTCTAACGATGACTGTTGTTCATCATAACGTCTTTATAACAATTTAACATTTCTAAAATATGAAAAATTAAACAAATAAAATTTTTCAGACGTTTCCTTTTAATTGTTCATAATTATTTTGTCAATGATTTATCAGTCCATCTTTTCTCTTTCTATAATAAGTCATGATAAATTTGTTCTAAGATTGTAAGTATCACAAAACAAAGTAACTAAAATGATGTTTATTCGAGTATCAAGAAATCGATGGATTTTTTTAATTACGAATGTAATTGAAAGAATTAAAGAATTCTCTCAACTTTAAACTTGAAGTATACATCTGAATAGGACAAAAATTCAATCTCTCCTTATATTTCGTTATATTTAAAAAGATTTTATCTCTAGCGAGACTTTCGATCTTTGCTTCAATTATCGGGATATTATGCCTGAAATCCTTAGACGTTGAGAAAAAAGATAAAATCGAGAAATAGAACTGTCGATATTGGTTAACGAAAAAGATATCTGAACTTTGAAACATATTTAAGTAGTTTATTCTGGAGTGGAATTTTTATTTCGTCTCTCAAGAGTGTAGATATATGTATCATATTTAAATAGTAAAAAAATACATTTGTAATCCATGACATTTAAATTTGCTCAATATATAAACGTACTTTCCACCCCGTCTCTTTATCGTCCGTCTCATAATCCCTGACCGATAATTCCTCCAAATTTCCGACAAAATTACGACTTCCTTCAGTAACAAACTCAGCCCTTCGCTCCCATAGGGGGTGGCTTCATTAACTTCTTCGGGGTAATCCATAGATTACGGACGCGCCTTATCCAGGTGAAACGTATGGACTGTTCGCGTGCGGCAGCGCCTGAAGGGTGGAGGGTTGAAGTTGTCCGGGGGGAGGGGGATGGGTGGGACGTCTCGGTATCGGAGGGTGGATCTATAGATCCGCCGCGTGGCGGCTGTCCTCCATGAATCACGGTGGCTATCTGCTGGAATACCAGGTGTATTTACAACGGCACGCCAACGGCGGCCGCCTATATCTTTCTAATCAACTGTTTGTCTAATGTCTATGTAAATACGGTATGTTAATTATCCCGATGCGATGCTAACGTGCCGCGCGGCTATTAATCTCGCCCTGTACGCGTTTCTTCCGCACCGTTGTTGCACTTCCTGTCAGCGTGGACGTCAATTTCATGGTCGAAGCAATATACAAAATCCGAGTTGCGTGAAAATGGAATTTTACTATATTTCGTTGAAAGAACAGTACGGTAAACGGGATTGTATTATCACATCGTATTTCTCGCTAATTTTTGAAAATTTTGCAATTATTTGTACTAATTATACATTAAAATCCGTAAATTCTATTTATAATACTATTTATTGATAATTAATTCAACGGTTATACATAAATTTTGATTATGAAATCTCATTGAATATTTTAAACGTTTATTTTTCAAGGCATCAATATTACACGGTTGGTTCTTTATTCATTAAATTCAGAATGATTTTTGGACATTAACAATAATTCCATTATTATAATTCCATTATTATACGTCATTAAATCGCAAATTTAATCAGCATGTTACATGTTCGTGTGCGATTCTTCATTTATTACTTAGTTATTTATCGGAAAATATTTGATGATATCATCGATGATAACAACAAGTATTCTAACTCCATAGCATTGCTATCATATGATTACCATTTGGGCATGCATCAATATCAAATTGCGGTACAAGCAACGTATATTTCGATATACATACTCGATTCCATTGAATGCGACGGAATTTAACAATTGAATCGCATTAGAATCAACGACATAAATTGATCCTGCTAGTAATTATGATTTTGTAATTATATTATGATTGCATTTTGATCATATTGTGATTATATCTACGATGTATTATGATAGTATTATAGTTATTTCGTAACATTTTTAAATACTAAAGTATTGTAATATTACGAACATACGTTAAAATACTCTATAAAATCGAAAATAGATCGATTATATCAAAATTGCAGTGGTAAATGTTCCTTCATAAGTAAAGTTGACATTTTATCGTGATCAGTTTATCTTGATTTTCCACGCGTATTTATTTACAAATTAAACATACTGTAATAATTCAATTATCCATCAACATAATAATTGATTAGCAAATATTATATTATCGTCACAATATCTTAAATTGATTATTATCCAAATATTTAACTAATGATATATTCAGTAATTTGTCGGGTGGCGAAGACGGCGAGTCTTGGTTGGTGGCATTCCTCAGTAGCGAGAAAAACCTCGCCCCGCGCAACACCGAAAATGAGTAATTTCCAGGATTAATTACTGCCCAAAGTTTGAACGTGAGTCTCTTTACTGCATATTAGAGAAGGGGTTAACGAAAGGGATGGAGAAGGGGGCGAAAGGGGTGAAAGGTGGCACGAGCTGGTACGGTCTGAGTGCTTCTTTTTCGAGGGTGGAATGCGGTATTAGCGCTGTTTCGCCAAGGTACCCTTCAATTTTACTCACCTCCGTTTAAAGCACAGAGTAAGGGTAGCAAGTGGGTTCCGCGCGGACGGCTGCGGCAAGGCGGAAGTATGCCGACGCAAAATACGGAGGAAAAAATGGTTATAATATGTAAACAAGCTTGTTGTTTCGATACTGTTGCATTATGTGTCTCGTTATTGTTAAATTAAGAGGAAGTGGAGAAGAAAATCTTGTATGAACAAATTGTTTTCCATTATTTCATCAAATAGCACGTTGTTACATTAATCTTGATTGAACAGCTTTCTTCTCGTGCGATTTTTTTAAGAATTTAACAAAATTGATTTTTAAAAAACGCGATTTGTGGTTATAATTATTTAAAAATTAAATATCTTTTTTATAAAATATAAAGAATATAATACAAATATTACTTTCTATTGTTTCACGTGGCTATGTTTTAAGAGACTCTAAGGAACTATAGGTTTAAGAGACTATAAGGAACTAAGGAACTCTAAGGAACTATACGGATCAAAAGAGATCTGGGAAATCTAAGAAGATCTAAGAAATTGATGTGAAATATAAAGAATCCCGAAAGACGTAAAAATTTCAAGACTCTTTCTTTCTCTTTCTCTCTGCAGATATAATGAACTCCGAAAATCTAACAACCTATAAAGATCTAAAGGAACTCTAAGGGCCTCTTCACACCGACCAACCACTTCAAACTTAGGTGTCTATTAAGTACTGAAGTGCCTAACACTTCAATCTCAGTGAGCTTGCGGCCTATAAAAGCTTATTAAGGCAGGACCATAGTCAGTTTACTTAAATATAGAGTGTTTCATGTTGACTACATTTCTCATCTCTACGATGCTTTTAATAATTTTTTTAATGGCGGAAAGATTATTTTGAATATGATTGAAAAAAGTCTTTCGGTGAGTTTCTATCCTGTTTGGAACCTTTTTTAATCTTTTGCTATTATCTATAAATTCTTTCATCAGTTTGAAATCAAATTTTTCTTGATTACTTTTTTGTCGGTGCAGACCTTTCCATAATTTTTTAATATCGGATATTGAGAATTTTTATAATTAAGTTTTAAAATAGAATTCTACTAATCTATCTATTGCATCGTGTTGCCTCCAGACAACAAAACGAGAATACGTGCTTGGAGCATGCTTTATAAACGATATCTGACATTTTAGACATTCTTTCCATAACCTCTCATATACAAAAATACGAACGTATTTCTGCAGAAAACATATATCCACATTTTGTTTAAAATAAAAATTTGCAAATGTTCGTGATGCCTCCCATTCTCAACAAATTACATTGAGAAAGAGAGAAAGAGAGAGAGAGAGAAAGAGAGAGAGGGAGAGAATAAAGTGAAGTCTAATATTAACGGAACGAGAAAAAGAAGGATTTCGTTATTACATTATTTGCATTTCTGAAGTTTAATTAATAGAAATCCTTTATGTTCTTATAATTTAAAAAGTTATATTGCTCGCACATTAATCTTTCACGGCCAAATCAAACGTCTTAACTTTACAAATTGCATTTTGTTATATTTACTAAATAAGGAAAGATATAATATTAAATACTCGTAATTAAGCCAATACGCGCACAAATTATATTAAATATCATATTGAGATAATTGATTTGATTACAGAAAATTTTCATAGTCTGTTTCAGTATCGCTTTTTTTTTAATGCAATTATTTTTAATGCAATAATAATAAAATAGATACAAAATTGTAAATTAAGTTAGTAATAGGATTGATTTTTCTCACCGTGCACACATCAAACAAAATATGTAGAATCTGTATATGTACAATTGGACATAAGGAGATGTATTAAATAAAACATAACGTGGTTGTATATTGAATTGCATACATGTGATACAATCAACATATTAAATGTTAAAAGCGACATTTTCTCTATTTAGCGAGCTTTACATGCCCGAAGATTAAGTATAGAGAAAAAAAATGAAATTTACAAACTCTTCCAAGTTGGTGATAATTTTTGTACTTCTGTAACAAGAAGGCCAATAATTTCGCCTTTGCTACCGTGCCGAGATATTATTTTTCGCCGTCGCGACGCCGTCGTCGGCGCAAAACGGTGGTGTGGCGCGTGCGAACTCTCGCGGAGAGCGCGAGGCGCGTAAGCAGTTTTTCGAAATACATTCGTACTCGCCGGCGACGGTAAAATGCTGAGCGAAGATACGTCCGCGCTTTATTATTCGTGCTCCGGAACTAAATTCGCGAAACGAGGATTTACTACGTCATTTCGTCGCGCGCGAAAACGCCGTATAAAAAGTTAGGCGCCGAAATACGCACCAGCAAAATTCTCCGCGCTCGCGATACGTCGAGCGTCACAATCCTCATCCTTCTCCATGTAGATTGCGAAAAGCGCCAATTACCATTGTGCGCTGTAATGAAAATTCCTGCTCGACCCCTTTAAACTCCAATATAGTGAAAAAAATTAAATAACTCTTCATGGTAATAATGACAACGCGAAAAGTTTATTAAACTTTCCAATCTTTTAAAGCGCGATTCATCGAAATTTTCCTTTTAGTACATAAATTAAATGCAATCTTTATCAGACAGTTTTAAGAAACAGCTGTATATAAAAAATATATATATATATACATAGTTATAAAGATTATTATATTCACGTTATTATCACATTATTCTGTTTTCATAATTTTATTTCGAACAAATCCAAGAAATTTAAAGGGTTGTGTATGCGAGGCGCGCTAGCGAGAGCGCGCGGTAAAGCGAAGTGGAGGGGACGAGTGAGTGAGTGAGGGGCAGCAGTTGGGCACGAACAGCGTTGATCAAAAGACACACAACACGACACTTAACAATTTGCAAATTTAATAAAGAACTGATTACAATGTAACATAATTAATGGAATTTAGAAAATATGTAATTCGCGTGACACGGAGACTGCCATCTTCGGAGGCTAAACGATGACAGAGCGATGTTAACTGTACGCGATATAGTGGCAAAAAGGCCCGGAGCTCGGTCCGCTGGGGGTTTTTATACGTGGCAAATCCTTTGTCTTGATGGGGAATTTCCCGCGCTTGCAAGTGCCAGTTTCTTGCCTTATATGGTATTCAAGCTCGTCTTTCTTGCCTTATATGGTATTCAAGTTCTAGAAATAATTTTCTTAGAAGGCATGTAAGCTTAGCGGTGAAAAGAAGATGATTCACGCGCAGGTGTTCGTGACTCATAAGTGGATCGATAGATACAAGGTCAAGAAAGCGAGCAGCATCTCGCAATTCAAGATGCAACTCGATATAATAATTATCTCTAATGCTTTCAAAACTGCGGCGTGATACGCGATAAGAATGGTTGTTGCTGATCTCGAACATCCCGCCCGCCTCGCCGGCAGCTTCGGCGAAATGTTGCTGTAGTGATGAACTAGGTTCCTTGTTAATTGCAGACGTAGTTACTGATTTCCTTGCGATGAGACTTGCTTTTCCATGTTGACATCTGCGTTGCTGGTTGGTAGAAGGATGAGCTTAGCGATAGGACGCGTAAATTCAGAAGTAGCGGTGCGTACGGTAACTACGCGAATCTTTCCGTCTTCTCCGGGGTGTACTAGGATGATTCGAGCTAGTGGCCATCGAGTTGGTGGTGTATTTTCATTCCGTAGAAGGCAGAGTCGACCAACTTTAACTTGGTCAGTGGCAATCAGCCACTTTGAACGCTGAAGAAGCGATTGAAGGTATTCGTGAGACCATCGATCCCAAAAGTGGTCCCGCATCTTTTGGAGAAGTTGCCAGCGAGTCAAGCAATTGTCGGGTGGCTCCAGAAGACTTGGTTCAGGAATGGCGCAGAGTGACGATCCTATCAGGAAGTGTCCTGGTGTTAAAACTGCCGTGTCTTCTGGATCGTCAGATAAGGCTTGAAGCGGCCTTGAATTGAGGCAAGCTTCTACTTGGGCGAGAAGCGTGCTCATTTCCTCGAATGTCAGGGTTGTTTCACCTAGAACTCGACGAAGGTGGTGCTTGAAGGACTTGACGGCGGCCTCCCACAGACCGCCGAAATGTGGCGCTGACGGCGGGTTAAAATGCCACTTGATTTGCTCATTAGCAAGCTGATTGGCGATGCTGCGTTGTTCCTGACTGTTTGCAGCAAATAAGGCTCGAAGCTGCTTATCAGCTCCGACAAAGTTGGTGCCACAATCACTGTAGAGACAGTGGCACAAGCCCCGGCGTGCGGTGAAACGCCTCAATGCTGCCAAAAAGGCCTCAGCAGTATAATCAGAAACGACTTCTAAGTGAACAGCCTTTGTGCTTAAACAAACAAAAACTGCAATGAATGCCTTGTGGGCGCGGTGCCCGCGGCCTTTCGTTGTTCTCAGCATGATGGGTCCGGCGTAGTCTACGCCGGTATGGAGGAAGGGCCTCGAAGGAGTAACTCGTGGTCGCGGTAGGTCGCTCATTAGCTGCTGAGGCGCTGCCGCCCGCCATCGCACGCAGGTGATGCAACGGTGTATTATAGCCTTAACCAGAGCGCGACCTCGAGGAATCCAATATTGTTGGCGAATTACTCCGAGGGTGAGTTGCACTCCGCCGTGTAGCGTACGCTGATGACATGCTTCGACAACGAGCTTCGTAAAGTGAGACGAGCTGGGCAGAATTATAGGGTGTTTCTCGTCGAATGACAGGAGAGAATGTCGTATTCGTCCTCCAACACGGAGTATGCCCTGAGAATCAGTGAAAGGAGTTAGTTTGGCAAATGGGCCTTTGCTTGGCGTACCTTTAGTGATAGCCTTTAAGGGGATGCTGGATACCGACATTACAGCTCATTTCGCTAATGAGCAAGATATCATCGAATTGGCTTTACGGATTAA
This sequence comes from Tetramorium bicarinatum, assembly GCA_928718305.1. NCBI lineage: Eukaryota > Metazoa > Arthropoda > Insecta > Hymenoptera > Formicidae > Tetramorium > Tetramorium bicarinatum. The sequence goes on along the minus strand of CAKMUF010000148.1, from coordinate 1,510 downwards.
AAAAGCCTTTGGCACGTATAAAGTACGAACGAAAATGTGGGGTGCCGTGCCCAATTGAAGACCGAAAAAGGCATAAAATTAAATAATTATATTAATTATCTATTGTGAACAGAACCTTTTGCACTCTTGAGCTGTCAACACACAGAAACATTCATTTATATAAAGGTTATATGAGGTTAGACACATAAACCGAGTCACGGCACCCCACGGACAGGAATAACGAATACTGTGGTAGCGATGAAAATACAAACAAATGTCTAATAAAAAAGATATCTTGACGAGATCACTTTATTCACATGCACCTACGTAGTGTACATGTGAAGCGGTCAGCAGACCAGTGATTACATATATACATAGGTCGACGGTAGTTCCGCATCTTTTTGAGAGATAGCGCTGCTGTTACATCGATCTGTTGCATCGACCAAAGCACATATATACGTAATCATACATGCACACACATATATATACACATTCGTGACTTTCTTTTTCGCACTTTATTGTATGTTCATTCTCTCTCTCTCTCTCTCTCTCTCTCTCTCTCTCTCTCACGAGATATTGACTGATTATAAAGAAAAAACTCCCGGATATATGTATAAAATAGATTGTGAAATATTATAATAAATTCCCACAGATGTTTCCAAACGCGAGAATAATCGAATAATTTTAAAAATGATAAATAGATATTAGAATAACTTTAGATGATTATCTTTTATACATTTCATACTACAATACATGTATTTTACTAATTTGCAAACAATTGCATTTTGATATTTGAAACTGATCATGCGAACTTTCAGAATAGTAAAATTAATAAAATTAATTAAAATGCTTATAAAGTAAAAAAAAATAATAGAAAGTTTTAAAATGTGGATGCAATTTACAACATGAAGAGAAACTTTAACATTATTTATTTAATAATCGTGTAAAAACCACATGAGAGAGGATACACAAGAATTTTATGTAAGAGGAAAAAAGCTTGGGACGGTGAAATTGAATACTTCAGGATTTTATGTGAATAAGATACTTTATATATGTGTATAACACAAACAATTTATTATAAAAAAGACATTTTACAAAATAGGTTTGACTAAACTAGATTTGTATTTGTACGTTTGTATAAGTTTGTACTTCTACATTGCACGAATTACATTCGCTTACTTTCAAATCAAGGGCACACCTTGTTATATCCAAGATTGCGGGAACTGCACTTGAATATACCTTATAGATCAGACATGAAGACGTGGTAAAAGGCGCCAAAGTAAAAAATGTTAATATCTTGGCAATCTGTAACTGTGAAATGCGCCACGGATGTATTCATTAATTTATTTTCCAATATTTTTTTAATAAAGGACACTCGTCTGTAATTTAGAATATGGGAACGGCAATAGAGGTATGGCTGCAAAAGAGATTAAGATTATAAAATTACCACGTTCTTCAGTCTACTCATGCAACATTGCTAATCAATGTTTCTTTCTCTTCTTTTTTTTTAGATTTTTTTAAGCCCACTTTT
>CAKMUF010000146.1:0-12000 GCA_928718305.1 Tetramorium bicarinatum | reverse complement strand
CGCTGAAAACGTACTGGTTCAGAGATAGGAAACGCATTGAACTAAACCAGGGAGATAACAACGGCTGCTATGAACATACTAGTTCAAAGATAGGTAACGCATTGAACCAAGCGTGCGAAATGAAAACGACCGCTGTGAACGTACTGGTTCAATGATAGGAAACGCATTGAACCAAGCCTGCGAAATGACAACGGCCGCTGAAGACGTACTAATACAAAGATAGAAAACACATTGAACCAAGTCTGCGAAATGACAACGACTAATGAGGACAAATTAGTTCAAAGATAGGAAACGCATTGAACCAAGCCTGCGAGATGACAATGGCCGCTGAGGACGTACTAGTTCAAAGATAGGAAACGCATTGAACCAAGCCTGCGAGATGACAACGGCCGCTGAAGGCGTACTAATACAAAATAGAAAACACATTGAACCAAGTCTGCGAAATGACAACGGCCGCTGAAAACGTACTAGTTCAAAGATAGGAAACGCAATAAACCAAACCTGCGAGATGACAACGGCCGCTGAGGACGTACTAGTTCAAAGATAGGAAACGCATTGAACCAAGCCTGCGAAATGACGACGGCCGCTGAGAATGTACTAGTTCAAAGATAGGAAACTTATTGAACCAATCCTGCTAGATGACAACGGCCGCTGAGGACGTACTTGTTCAAAAATAGGAAACTTACTGAACCAAGACTGCGAGATGACAACGGCCGCAGAAGAAGTACTATTTCAAAGATAGGAAACGCATTGAACCAGGCCTGCGAGATGACGACGGTTGCTGAGAATATACTAGTTTAAAGAGAGGAAACTCATTGAACCAAGGCTGCGAGATGACAACGGCCGCTGAAGACGTATTAGTTCAAAGATAGAAAACGCATTGATCCAAACCTGCGAAGTGACAACGGCCACTGAGGACGTTCTATTTCAAAGATAGGAAACGCATTGAACCAAGCCTGCAAGATGACAACGGCCACTGAGAACGAACTAGTTCAAAGATAGGAAACGCATTGAACCAATCCTGCTAGATGACAACGGCCGCTGAGGACGTACTTGTTCAAAAATAGAAAACTTACTGAACCAAGACTGCGAGATGACAACGGCCGCAGAAGAAGTACTATTTCAAAGATAGGAAACGCATTGAACCAGGCCTGCGAGATGACAACGGCCGCTGAGAACGTAATAGGTAAAAGATAGGAAACGCATTGAACCAAGCTTGCGAAATGAAAACGGCCGCTGAAAACGTACTGGTTCAGAGATAGGAAACGCATTGAACCAAGCCAGCGAGATGACAACGGCCGCTGAGCACGTAAAAGTCCAAAGATAGAAAACGCATTAAACCAAGCCAGCGAGATGACAACGGCCGCTGAGAACGTAATAGTTCAAAGATAGGAAACGCATTGAACCAAGCTTGCGAAATGAAAACGCCCGCTGAGAACGTAATAAATCAAAGATAGGAAACGCATTGAACCAAGCCAGCGAGATGACAACGGCCGTTGAGAACGTAATAGTTCAAAGATAGGAAACGCATTGAACCAAGCGTGCGAAATGAAAACGACCGCTGAGAACGTACTGGTTCAATGATAGGAAACGCATTGAACCAAGCCTGCGAAATGACAACGGCCGCTGAAGACGTACTAATACAAAGATAGAAAACACATTGAACCAAGTCTGCGAAATGACAACGACTAATGAGGACAAATTAGTTCAAAGATAGGAAACGCATTGAACCAAGCTTGAGAAGTGACAGCGGCCGCTGAAGAAGTACTAGTTCAAAGATAGGAAACGCATTGAACCAAGCCAGCGAGATGACAACGGCCGTTGAGATCGTACTAGTTCAATAATAGGAAACGCATTGAACCAAGCCTGCGAAATGACAACGGCCGCTGAGAACGTGCTAGTTCAAAAATAAGAAACTCATTGAACAAAGCCTGCGAGATAACAACGGCCGATGAGGACGTACTGATGCAAAGATAGGAAACGCATTGAACAAAGCCTGCGAAAAGACGACGGCCACTGAGGATGTTCTTTTTCAAAGATAAGAATCGCATTGAACCAAGCCTGAGAGATGACAACGGCCGCTGAGGACGTAAGAGTTCAAAGATAGGAAACGCATTGAACCAAGCCTCCGAGATGACAACGGCCGATGAGGACGTACTGATGCAAAGATAGGAAACGCATTGAACCAAGCTTGCGAAATGAAGACAGCCGCTGAGAACGTACTAGTTCAAAGATAGGAAACGCATTGAACCAAGCCAGCGAAATGACAAGGGTTGCTGAAGAAGTACTAGTTCAAAGATAGTGCACGCATTGAACTAAGCCTGCGAAATGACAACGGCCGCTGAGAACGTGCTAGTTCAAAGATAGGAAACGCATTGAACCAAGCTTGCAAAATGAAAACAGCCGCTGAGAACGTACTAGTTCAAAGATATGAAACGCATTGAACCAAGCCTGCGAAATGACAATGGCCGCTGAGAACGTTCTAGTTCAAAGATAAGAAACGCATTGAACAAAGTCTGCGAGATGACAACGGCCCCTGAGGACGTAACTGTTCAAAGATAGGAAACGCTTTGAACCAAGCTTGCAAAATGAAAACGGCCGCTGAGATCGTACTAGTTCAATAATAGGAAACGCATTGAACCAAGCCAGCGAGATGACAACGGCCGTTGAGAACGTACTAGTTCAAAGATAGGGAACGCATTGAACCAAGCTTGCGAAATGAAAACAGCCGCTGAGAACGTACTAGTTCAAAGATAGAAAACGCATTGAATCAAGCCAGCGAGATGACAACGGCCGCTTAGGACGTAACAGTTCAAAGATAGAAAACGCATTGAACCAAGCTAGCGAGATGACAACGGCCGCTGAGGACGTACTAGATCAAATTTAGGAAACGCATTGAATAAATTTTGCGAAGTGGCTACGGCCACTGAGCACGTACTAGTTCAAAAATAGGAAACGCATTGAATAAAGCCTGCGAAGTGGCAACGGCAGCTGGCGACGTACTAGTTCAAAGATAGGAAACGCATTGAATAAAGCCTGCGAAGTGTCAACGGCCGCTGACGACGTACTAGTTCAAAGATAGGAAACGCATTGAACCAAGCCAGCGAGATGACAACGGCCGCTGAGAACGTACTAGTTCAATAATAGGAAACTGTGACGTTCGTCGCCTCATTTACGTCTCGTCGCCGCACTTCACCAAGCAAGTGCGATTTAAGGGGATGCTGGATACCGACATTACAGTTCATTTTCTTTTACAAGACGAATCTTTGAATTTGCTTTACAGATTAAAAAAGCTTTTTAAAGATGTAAAGTACGTACAAAAAGAAATCCTGCTCTGCTCAAATTAAGACCGAAAAAGGCATAAAATCATATAATTATATTAATTAACGATTGTGAACTGTACCTTTTGCACACTTGAGCTGTCACACACAGAAACATTCACTCATATAAAGGTTATATGAGCTGAGCAGCATAAATCGAGAGCACAGCAGGACTCGGACAGGAATAATGAACACTGTGGTAGCGATAAGAATACGAACTAATATCTAATAAAAAAGATCCATCTTGTAGAACATTTTATTCATGTGAACCTACGCAGTGTACATGCGGAACGGTAAGCAGACCAGTGATTACATATATATAGTGCGCAACAGTAGTTCCGGAATTTTTTAGAAGATGGCATTGGCGTGTCGGTGTGACACTTCCTTGTGTTAGTAACTTAGCACACGGAAGATTCACACATACACATTACTACACACAAGCAGAGTGCGCGAGGATACGCGCGCAGTCAAAACACGCGACGTAAACGGAATGAAGTTGGCCGTCAAAGCTGTCAAAGCGCGCGAATTACGAATGCCTGTTCGCTCCGTGTATTTTGGAGTGTAATCGTGTATCTGTACCGTGTCTCATGACAAACGACAAGTGAGACGGACAATGTTGTAATAATTAGTGATAGTCGTGATAATTAGAGCAGCCCCGAGGGCAGCCCCGAGCGCGTCAGCCACCACGCAAGAAAGCAGCAGCGCTAGCAGATGAAGTCGATCATGAAGTCGAGCAGCGTGGAGGATCGGGTGCTGATGAACGGGTCGGACGAGAAATCGACGCGGTGCAGCCGCAACGACTCAGACTCGAGCGAGGGCCGGTTCTCGAAGAACTCCGAATCCGAGAGCCGGTCCTCGATACCGCGCTCCAGCTCGGTTCTCCATGCGGGCCAACTACGATTCATCGGATTTCTCGCGTGCCAACTCAACGTCGAACGAGCGCTTCCACTCGGACTTCTCGATCGCGGTAACGAGTCTTTAGAATCTTGAAACAATATAATTTCAAAGATTTCCAGTCCCGATTTCTAATGGTATGTACAATTAAAATCAGAAGCGTCTATTTTGACAGTACTGAGTATATAAAATTGATATATATGTAAAACTGCATGATTATATATTACATATAAAATCAGAAGCGTCTATTTTGATGGTACTGAGTATATAAAATTGATATATATGTAAATCTGCATGATTATATATTACATATAAAATCAGAAGCGTCTATTTTGATGGTACTGAGTATATAAAATTGATATATATGTAAATCTGCATGATTATATATTACATATAAAAATTAGAAGCGTCTATTTTGACGGTACTGAGTATATAAAATTGATGTATATGTAAAACTGCATGATTATATATAAAATCAGAAGCGTCTATTTTGACGATACTGAGTATATAAAATTGATATATATGTAAAACTGCATGATTATATATAAAATCAAAAGCGTCTATTTTGATGGTACTGAGTATATAAAATTTATATATATATATATATAACTGCATGATTATATGTATATTACATATAAAAATCAGAAACGTCTATTTTGACGGTACTGAGTATGTAAAATTAAAATATAAAATTGCATGATTATATATTTGCTAATAACTGCATGATAATATATAACTGCATGATATATATATATATATATATATATATATATATATATATTTGTTAATTGTAGCTTTCGGGGACATTTACTAACACATTGTTTTTTCAGTATACAAAGATGCCAAATCACTTACTGAGGTATACATAATGCGTCTTTTTTATTTGTATACATTTGTATTAAATATATATGGAAATGTTAGTTTCGGGGTCTATTTGTACATGTACATACGCGAATGTATATTGTTTATTTTGAGGACATTAGCCAATATTTAATTTTCTACTATATCTCTTTCACTTACTACGTTGATATGATTAAAATTAGCTTAATACATATCTTACTTCCGCCGAAACATTTTCAGACAATATTATATCCATACATGAATGTTAGTACACTCGCAGAAATGCCTTTACATATTCAAGATGAATGCGTTCCAAAACACAGTCGAAACGTATACAACTCGTGCAACGTTCTAATCATTCAGGCGTCATAACTGTAATGGCTGCTGAACACAAGATGCGGTAACGCTGCCGCGCGGCGGAAGTTGGGTGCAGTAGCCAATCAGAGTTAGATTGAATTTAACTTTTTCCGCGCGGCAGATGATTTGATTGGCTACTGCATCCAACTTCCGCCATGCGGCAAGTGTTACCGCGACCTGGGTTGCTTTCGCGACGTGGGTCAAAATGACCCGATCAAAATGATCTGTGCGCGTGATTGGCCAAATTTGAATTTTCATTGTGATTTGGCAAATCACGCGAACAGATCATTTTGATCGGGTCATTTTGACCCACGTCGCGAAAGCAGCACTGTGTACAGAAACCATAAAGCCTGTCCACAATGATAAAACTCGGTTCGAGATTTCGTTTACACCGAGAATTGTATATTATTGGACTCGATGTAAACAAGATCAATGAAGGTTTAGCTTAAGGCTTACTATACTCATTGTAGACTTAAGGCGAGAGCATAGACGCTTGCATAACACATAATGCATAACGTATAAGAGTATAAATAAAAGCCGCGACACAGACTTTTGCATAACGCATAATACATAACACATAAGGAAATTAACCAATCAGAGTTCTTTATTTCCTACCTGGAGAGAGAAATGGAGAACATTGATTGGTTGATCTCCTTATGCTTTATGTATTATGCGTTATGCAAAAGTCTGTGCTCCCCGCTTAAAAGTTCTTCATTTCTCTCTCCAAACTAGAAATAAACGACTCTTATTGGTTTGTTCTTTTATGCGTTATGCATTATGTATTATGCAAGAGTCTGTAGTCCAACCTTTAGGACTATCGCACACAAAATTTGCATAGCTGCATATGCATAGCACAAGTCTGTCCTTGTAAACGGGTTGCTCTTTAAATTTAAAAAAATTGACCAATCACAACTAAATGTAAGAAGAATAATTGAATGTAATTGGTTAATTTCTAACGACCTTATGGCTTACACACCTATTGTATACAGGTGTGCATAAATAAAATCCTTTTTTTTGTAGCTAATGTAGGTTGAGTTCCAATATTCACTGACGGTGTTGCAAATCTATAATTTATGTCACGCACATTATAGATTTTCAGTACTGGCAGTGAATTTCGGAAAGCAGCCGTAGATGGATGCATTATTGTTAAGTCTCTTATTGGTTTTTTAATTTGAACCTCTCCAATGAGAGAGACCAAAAGCTGATGCGCTCATCTACACTTAGCTACACCGAGAAACGACCTCATTGCCCCACAATCCAGACAAACTTGCATATGTGCATAAGCATATACATAAGCCCTGATCTACAATAGGTGTAGTAAGCTTTAAGCCTTAAAAAACTGACCAATCACAGAACCATTGACCAATCACGAAGATGAGGAGAATAATTTATTGTCATAGGTCAATTTCTGACAGCTTAAAACTTACTACACCTATTATAGATCCTGGCTACGAGAATGAATTGATCTATTCCCTTATGCACACGTTTATGGACCAACCAATTTTCTTATCCATATGTTTATGCATTATGCAAGTTTCCCTGGATTGACCCATAAGCGAGGAGCACAGACTTTTGCATAACGCATAATACATAAAGCATAAGGAGATCAACCAATCAAAGTTCTCCATTTCTCTCTCCAGGTAGGAAATAAAGAACTCTGATTGGTTAATTTCCTTATGCGTTATATATTATGCGATATGCAAAAGTCTGTGTCGCGGCCTATAGGGTGAAATCAAACTGTACGGGAATCAACGTGCGGGACAGAGGACGCGTGATGCAAACGGCCGATCATGCGAGATAGAGAAATGCGAAAAGGGGTTGATTGGCTGTTCAAATAACATTTCCTTTATCCCGCACGCTGACTCCCGTACAGCGTAATTCCACCCTAATGCAGCGTCTACAATGAGTAGTGTAAAGTAGAGTCCTATAATCAGAGAAGCGACATTAGCGAACTCCTTTTGATTGGTCAATTGAGTCACGTGGTTTAGTCGCCATTTTGTGTACCACTGTCGGGCTTCATATACAACAAAATAGCGTGCTCCGTACTATTCAGTACTACATAAAGAGACAATGCAATTAGAAATTATAAGGTAAAATCTTATTTTATATAATATGTAATAATATTATATTATTATGAGTCTGTTTCTCCAATGTCAGTTAACTTTAACCTATATGATTGTTATGTGACTGTATGCTCCAAACCCGCTGTTGACGTCACCAGCTGTTGCAAGCTCATGGACACTCACTCACGGATCAGCTCCTAAGGTACACAAGATGGCGAACTGAAGTCATGGTGGGGGTAAATGTCGCTTCTCTGACTATAGGACTCTAGTGTAAAGTAGAGTCCTATAATCAGAGAAGCAACATTAGCGAACTCCTTTTGATTGGTCAATTGAGTCACGTGGTTTAGTCGCCATTTTGTGTATCACTGTCGGACTTCATATACAACAAAATAGCGTGCTCCGTACTATTCAGTGCTACATAAAGAGACAATGTAATTAGAAATTATAAACTAAAATCTTATTTTATATAATATGTAATATTATTATATTATTATGAGTCTGTTTCTCCAATGTCAATTAACTTTAACCTATATGATTGTTATGTGACTGTGTACTCCAAACCCGCTTTGTTGACGTCAGCAGCTGTTACAAACTCATGGACACTCACTCACACACTCACGGATCAGCTCCTAAGGTACACAAGATGGCGAACCAAAGTCATGGTGGGGGTAAATGTCGCTTCTCTGACTATAGGACTCTAGTGTAAAGTCGTAGTTCTAAAGTCGTACAGCAAATCGACCAATGACAGTTAAGAATACATAAGAAAACTTGACTGTGGTTGGTCAATTTGCTTACGACCTTAGAACTACGACTTTACACTACTCATTGTAGACGCTGCATAAGAGTCAATCCAGACAAACTTGCATAAGAGTGACATCACACGATACGGGAATCAGCGTGCAGGACAGAGGATGCGTGATTCGAACAGCCAATCAGCGCTTTTCCGCATATTTCTATCTCGCATGATTGGATGTTTGAATCACGCATCCTCTGTTCCACACGCTGAATCCCGGACTGTGTGATTTCAACCTAATGCACAAACATATGCATATAAAAATTGATTGGTCCATAACTTTGTACATAAGGAAATAGATCCATTCTTTTAGCCAGGATCTACAATAGGTTTAGCAAGCTTTAAGCTGTCAGAAAATGAACTATGACAATAAATGATTCTCCTCATCTTCGTCTGTAATTGGTCAATTTTTTAAGGCTTAAAGCTTGCTACACCTTTTGTAGATCCGGACTAAGAGAATGGATTGATCTATTTCCATATGCACAAGTTTATGGACCAATCAATTTCCTTATGCATATGTTTATGCATTATGCAAGTGTGCCTGGATTGACTCTAAGGGTGAAATTATGCAGTACGGGAGTCAGTGTGCGGGACAGGATGCGTGATTCAAACCGCCAATCATGCGAGACAGAGAAATGCGGAAAGGCGTTGATTGGCTGTTCGAATAACATTTCCTCTATCGCGCATGCTGATTCCCATACAGTGTAATTCCACCATAAGATCAATCCAGACAAACTTGGATAAGAGTGAAATCACACGATACGGGAATCAGCGTGCGGGACAGAGGATGCGTGATTCGAACAGCCAATCAGCGCTTTTCCGCATTTTTCTATCTCGCATGATTGGCTGTTTGAATCACGCATCCTTTGTCCCGCACGCTGATTCCCGTATCGTGTGATTTCACTCTTATCCAAGTTTGTCTGGATTGATCTTATGGTGGAATTACACTGTATGGAAATCAGCGTGCGCGATAGAGGAAATGTTATTCGAACAGCCAATCAACGCCTTTCCGCATTTCTCTATCTCGCATGATTGGCGGTTTGAATAGCGCATCCTTTATCCCGCACGCTGATTCTCGTACAGTTAGATTTCACCTTAAAGGATCGTCTACAAAGACTGTAGCAGTAAGGTTGTAAGCAAATTGACCAATGACAGTCAAGAATTTGTAAGAAAACTTGATCGTGATTGGTCGATTTACTTACGAACTTACTACTACGCTCATTGTAGACGACGCTTAAGACTCAATCCAGACAAACTTGCATAATGCATAAACATATGCATAAGAAAATTGATTGGTCCATAAACTTGTATAAGCAAATAAATCCAATCTTTTAGCTAGGATATACAATAAGTAGTAAGCTTTAAGCTGTCAGAAAATGACCTATGACAATAAATTATTCTCCTCATCTACTTCTGTCATTGATCAATTTTATAAGGCTTAAAGCTTATGGTACTAAACCTATTGTTTATCCGGGCTAAGAGAATGGATTGACCTATTTCTATATGCACAAGTTTATGGACCAATCAATTTTATTAAGCACATGTTTATGCATTATTCAAGTTTGCCTGAGTTGACCCATAGGGTGAAATCAAACTGTACGGGAATCAGAGTGCGGGACAAAGGATGCGCGATTCAAATCGCCAATCATGCGAGATAGAGAAGTGCGGAAAAGCGTTGAGTGGCTGTTCGAATAATGCATCCTCTGTCCCGCACGCTGATTCCCGTACAGTGTAATTCCACCTTAGGGGTCAATCCAGACAAACTTGCATAATGCATAAACATATGGATATGAAAAATGATTGGTCCATAAACTTGTGCATAAGGAAATAGATCAATCCATTTCCTTAGCCAGGATCTACAATAGGTGTAGTAAGCTTTAAGCTGTCAGAAAATGACCTATGACAATAAATTATTCTCCTCATCTTCGTCTGTAATTAGTCAATTTTTTAAGGCTTAAAGCTTGCTACACCTTTTGTAGATCCGGACTAAGAGAATGGATTGATCTATTTCCATATGCACAAGTTTATGGACCAATCAATTTCCTTATGCATATGTTTATGCATTATGCAAGTGTGCCTGGATTGACTCTAAGGGTGAAATTATGCAGTACGGGAGTCAGTGTGCGGGACAGGATGCGTGATTCAAACCGCCAATCATGCGAGACAGAGAAATGCGGAAAGGCGTTGATTGGCTGTTCGAATAACATTTCCTCTATCGCGCATGCTGATTCCCATACAGTGTAATTCCACCATAAGATCAATCCAGACAAACTTGGATAAGAGTGAAATCACACGATACGGGAATCAGCGTGCGGGACAGAGGATGCGTGATTCGAACAGCCAATCAGCGCTTTTCCGCATTTTTCTATCTCGCATGATTGGCTGTTTGAATCACGCATCCTTTGTCCCGCACGCTGATTCCCGTATCGTGTGATTTCACTCTTATCCAAGTTTGTCTGGATTGATCTTATGGTGGAATTACACTGTATGGAAATCAGCGTGCGCGATAGAGGAAATGTTATTCGAACAGCCAATCAACGCCTTTCCGCATTTCTCTATCTCGCATGATTGGCGGTTTGAATAGCGCATCCTTTATCCCGCACGCTGATTCTCGTACAGTTGGATTTCACCTTAAAGGATCGTCTACAAAGACTGTAGCAGTAAGGTTGTAAGCAAATTGACCAATGACAGTCAAGAATTTGTAAGAAAACTTGATCGTGATTGGTCGATTTACTTACGAACTTACTACTACGCTCATTGTAGACGACGCTTAAGACTCAATCCAGACAAACTTGCATAATGCATAAACATATGCATAAGAAAATTGATTGGTCCATAAACTTGTATAAGCAAATAAATCCAATCTTTTAGCTAGGATATACAATAAGTAGTAAGCTTTAAGCTGTCAGAAAATGACCTATGACAATAAATTATTCTCCTCATCTACTTCTGTCATTGATCAATTTTATAAGGCTTAAAGCTTATGGTACTATACCTATTGTTTATCCGGGCTAAGAGAATGGATTGACCTATTTCTATATGCACAAGTTTATGGACCAATCAATTTTATTAAGCACATGTTTATGCATTATTCAAGTTTGCCTGGGTTGACCTATAGGGTGAAATCAAACTGTACGGGAATCAGAGTGCGGGACAGAGGATGCGCGATTCACACCGCCAATCATGCGAGATAGAGAAATGCGGAAAAGCGTTGATTGGCTGTTCAAATAATGCATTCTCTGTCCCTCACGCTAATTCCCGTACAGTGTATTCACCCCAATGGCCCGTCTACAATGGCAGTAAGTTGTAAGGTCGTAAGCAAATCGACTAATCACAGTTAAGTTTTCTATTAAAGCTTAACTATAATTGGTTGATTTTCTTACGCTATTACAACTTACTAAGTGAGTAAGCTTTAAGCCTTATAAAATTGATCAATCACAGAAGTAGATGAGGAGAATAATTTATTGTCATAGGTCATTTTCTAACAGCTTAAAGCTTACTACACTTATTGTATATCCTAGCTAAGGGTTTGGATCTATTTCCTTATACACAAGTTTATGGACCAATCAATTTTCTTATGCATATGTTTATGCATTATGCAAGTTTGTCTGGATTGAGTCTTAAGCGTCTACAATGAGCCTAGTAGTAAGTTTGTAAGCAAATCGACCAATCACAATCAAGTTTTCTTACAAAATTTTGACTGTCATTGGTCAATTTGCTTACAACCTTACTG
>CAKMUF010000144.1:0-16224 GCA_928718305.1 Tetramorium bicarinatum | reverse complement strand
CCCGGACATCCCGGTTGACGGGAGTCACCTAGCACGGTCCCTACGCGTACCCCGGTGCCGCCGAACCCATTGGTTCTCGTGGCGCATCTCTGTGTTGCGATCTTCGCGACACGGACATCCCGGTTGACGGGAGTCGCCTGACACGGTCCCTACGCGTACCCTGGTGCCGCCGAACTCATTGATTTTCGTGGCGCATCTCTGTGTTGCAATCTTCGCGACCCGGACATCCCGGTTAGATAGGACGAGATGACACTACTCACACGACTACACATAGCGTGGAGTGTACGTGGTGCACCACATCGGCGATGCGATAGTTAAATGACAACAAGAGAGAAAAATTATACAATTGTATCTATCCTTGTTAGATTTCATCTCTATCTGTGGCGAAATCCTGCACTAATCTACCGCTCTGTTTTATTCATCGATATCGATTTCGCACAGACATATGCATATATAAATAAGTTCAATCACGAGACTTTTTTATTACAGCATCTAGGCTCATTCTAAAAACACAGTATTATTCTTTGATGTTATCTCTAGTACGGGCTATAGCTTTTACACGGATAAATTGTACAAATTTTTATATTAAATAAGTATTATTACGACCAGACTCAGAAGCATGATAACAAAGCTGTAATTGTTTAACTTTTCTTCAATTTTGTATATGAATCAAGCGTCCGTGCTTCGTTATTGCAAGTAATTTAATTCTGGAGAAGGATTTATTAATCCGTAAAGCCAATAAAAAGATTCGTGGTTGAACTCATTATTCATGTTCTGTCGATAAAAATACACGATTTAGGATCCCCTTAATTCTCCAAGTGTGTGCACGTTTATCATGATTAATTTTATCGACCTTGCGGTCGATAAAATAAATCAGGTGGGTAAAATAGGGCTATTGCACGACCCAGCGAATCATTGACGGGCAGTGTACATACAGAGTGTATGTACACTGCCCGTCAATAATTCGTTCCGTGGCCCCTCTCGCGGGGCAAGGGAAACGGAGAAATCTACTCATGGCGCCATCGGCCGGCTGGTTCTAAGTTATCGATTTAGTTATCGATCGCCGTTGTTACGTACTATTGTACGCTGGGTAAATCGAGGATAAGACGCGCGCGATTCATTAAAGTTCAAAAATTACGTTGAAATATTAAATGTTTCGGAGATTGTTCGGAGATGTTCTTTATACTGCATCGAGCGGCAAGACATCGCGGCACAAGAATACAAGAAATATATATAACAGTTTCTTGAATAATAGTTTAATAAAATTAATAGTTGAGCGAATGATCCATCGTTAAATAATTTGTGGCTCTGAAAAGAGCCGTTTTAATCAAGCGTGCGTGCGTGCGTGCGTGCGTGCGTGCGTGCGTGCGTGCGTGCGTGCGTGCGTGCGTGCGTGCGTGCGTGCGTGCGTGCGTGCGTGCGTGCGTGCGGGCGCGCGTGCGTGCGTGCGTGCGTGCGTGCGTGCGTGCGTGCGTGCGTGCGTGCGTGCGTGCGTGCGTGCGTGCGTGCGTGCGTGCGTGCGTACGTGCGTGCGTGCGTGCGTGCGTGCGTACGTGCGTGCGTGCGTGCGTGCGTGCGTGCGTGCGTGCGTGCGTGCGCGTGCGTGCGTGCGTGCGTAGCGTCATTACGTGGCCGTGCGTGCGTGCGTGCGTGCGTGCGTGCGTGCGTGCGTGCGTGCGTGCGTGCGTGCGTCAAAACCGCGTGCGTGCGTGCGTGCGTAGCGTAGCGTGCGTGCGTGCATTGCGTGCGTGCGTGCGTGCGTGCGTGCGTGCGTGGCGTGCGTGCGTGCGTGCGTGTGTGTGTGTGTGTGTGTGTGCGTGCGTGCGTGCATGCGTGCGTGCGTGCGTGCGTGCGTGCGTGCGTGCGTGCGTGCGTGCGTGCGTGCGTGCGTGCGTGCGTGCGTGCGTGCGTGCGTACGTGCGTGCGTGCGTGCGTGCGTGCGTGCGTGCGTGCGTGCGTGCATTTCTGTGATTTGTCATTTTCACAGTATTTAATGATTGTCTCCTGCTTTTCGTTTTCTAATATTGCGTGCTTCCACCTCTACTGTTTATTACAGATTGCAATCGTTGCCGAATGTTGATGCAACGCCTCATCTCATGTTGGCACGTCTTGCCAAACTTGTCTCAGAGCAGTGGTTAGATCTCTATGATTCTGTAGTTGACGAGGGAGTTCTCTCAATCTCCTGGATAACATGTCCCAAACGTGTTCTATGGGATTTAGATCAGGGCTCATAGCTGGATGCGGAAGAACATTGATGTCATTTTCCTGAAGAAAACGTTGCGTGATTCGAGCTATATGAGGTCTTACGTTATTTTGCATAAAAAAAATCTTCGTCCTAAAGCATGGCGTTGTGGAATAACATTTTGTCGTAAAATTTCGACATAACGCTGTGCGTTAAGCGGAGGTTGCGAAATTACGACTAAGTCGGTGCGAGTATTCCACGATATGCCTCCCCAAACCATCACTGAACCACCATTGAATGTTAAACAAGTTTCGATACAATCTGCGTGGAATCGCTGTCTTCGATAGCGCCATACATGCATTCTTCCATCGTTTGAAAATAAACAAAATCTTAATTCGTCTGTGAGTAACACTGTCTGCCACTGGTTTATTGTCCAATTTATGTAAACTATTTTTCTTTTCTTTTCTGTCTTCTTGTTTCCTCTCTTCTCTTTTGTTTTCTAGATAATCTTTCCTATACACTTAAAGAACTTCCAGATTACTTTTAACGGTTCTATCTCCGATTTTCTTAGCCACTCCTCTATATCATAGGGATATACTTTCTAGTGCTTCCAACCTTCTGTACATAAAGTTCCTTTCATCATCATACTGTCTGCATTGTATCTCTACCCCACACATGTATCTCTACCCCACATTCACATCTTGGGGTATCTATATATTTCTTCCTACTCAATAATTCGTTTAGGTTGTAATGATTTGATCTTAATCTATTTATTTGATTTATAAGACCTCTATTTTCGTCTATTTTTTTAAACCACGGTTCCCTTTTGTTTTTGTCATAATATTTAGTAAAATATTTAATTCCTTTATATTGATCCTCCGACTCTATTCTAATTTTAGTCTTTCCCTTCATTTCCTCTTTGTTTATTGCCATCCAGTCTCTGCATGGCACCTTGATTCTTCCATCCTTCTCTTCCTCTGTTGCTTCCTTGGCCCATCAGCCAGTTCGTTACCCTTTATACCGCTGTATCCTGAGATCCACCCTATAGTTATCCTATTTCTTTTCTTAAACCTCTCTTTTACTCCCCTCTCTTCGTATCTATCTATTCTTTCTCTTCTCTAATATCATTTATATATATTCATGTTTCCTTAGATTCATATTGTTGTTCGCTATATCCTTACACGCGCTCTGGCTATCATTAAGAATTAGCACGTCTTTATTCCACCCTGCTTCTTCTGCGTATCCTATCGCCTTTTCTATAGCCAACAGTTCTGCAGTGTATATCGAGCATCTATTATCGATTGATATGTTATGTGCTGTTTCGCCTTTCTTCACCTTCAATCACTATTCCTACCCCCGTACTTATCTTATTATCTTGTTTTGAACCGTCTGTATAAATTACTCTGTAGTCATCGCCCAATTGAAATTTTTCTCTGAATTTATTTAATAACTCTTCACTCATTTTTCCATTCTCCTGCTTCTCTTTACCTATTTTATAATCTGTTTGAATTTCTCTTTATTTATCTAGTAATCATTATTAAAAATTTTTGGCTTCTCTTTTTTCTCTACATCTTCTATATTTATACTAACCGATCTCCATAAATCTAGTAGCATAAAGAATGACCTCCTATTTTGACTCCGGTTTCTACTGTCACTTATTTCTTTTAATTTATTCATTACCTCTATTATCCTTCAATTTCCGTATGCTATGTTTCTAGTCCAAAAATTCCTAGCTAACATCTCTGCTCTCTGTTCCATCTTCAATATCTTGGATTCTGCTAACATTACATTAATGAGTACTGTTCCTGTACCCTATTGCTACTCTTATCCCACTATTTTGAATTTTTTCTATAGCTTCTCTGCCTTTCTGCTCCCTTGGGTAGTACACGAATAATGCGTATTTGACTATAGACCTTACATAACTGTTATAAACTTGAATTGATGTATTCACTTCCATTCCCCAATTTACTCTATTTACTTATCAATATGTTAATAGCTTTATTTGCTCTTTTTTTCACTTTATTAATATGTTTATTAAATTTTACTTTAATGTCAATTACCAATCCTAAAAATCTCACTACATTGACGTTATCTATCTTTACGTTCTTTATTCTACATCTTATCTTACTATGTTTATTCTTCTTATTACTGAACACTATTAAGTTCGTTTTGGACGGTTCTAGATCTAAGCCTATTTCATTTAAATTCTTATATATTGTGTTTATAGCTGCTTCTATTCTTTTCCCGCATTTCTTCAAATTCATGTGAGATTCGAAAATGGCAATATCGTCTGCATATTCCAGTATATGTACTCCCTTTCCTATATTTCTGGTTATTTCTGCTGTATAAATATTATATAATATCGGACTCATTACTCCTCCTTGCAGTAGCCCTTTGTTTACCGTTCTGGTGATTGATTCCTTTTCATTAATCACAAATTTGGTTGTTCTATTGGTTCCCCATTCTCCTATATATTCGATTATCTTTTTGGGGCATCCTTTCTTTTCTAATTTCTCTATTAGAATATCAATTCTTACATTATCATATGCTGAGCTCACATCTAGAAATGCTGCCACCGTATTTGAGTCCGTCTTCATACTTGTTTCTGCCTCTGCAATCAGATTGATCAGATTATTTACACAGGACTTTTCTCTTCTGAATCCGTTTTGGTCTTTATCAAATTAGTTATATTTCTCACACAGCCTCATCAGCTTTTCGTTCACCATTCTTTTTAGTATTTTTCCAACGCAAGATGCCATCGTTATCGGCCTCACCTTCTGCTTATTCTTTTTCTTAATAAAAATGGTTTAATTTTCTTTCCAGTCCTTATATAATAAGCCTCTATAAAATGCGTAATTATATCTCCTTAATAATTCCTCTTTAATCTCTTTGGGTAATCTCTTAATCATTTTGTAATCTACTTGGTCCAATCCAGGTGATAATTTCTCTCGGCAATTTCGGATAGCTCCTTCCATTTTTTTCATAATAAATGGTTCAGTTAATTCTTCTATTTTCTCTCCTTTTTCTTTATTCCTATCTTCGCGTCTTACTTCCTTTTTTCCTCTTTCTACCCACGGAGGGGGGGCTAATTTCTCTATCTCTTCGTGTATCTTTACCTCCATGTCCTCACTTTTCCATTTTTCCCAATCTCTTGTGTTTTCCCTGTTCTTAAGTACGTTCATTTTGTTCCACACGTACCTCATATTAGAAAATCTATTTAAGCTATTAGCAAAATTTTTAAAATTTTCTCTCTTTTTTCTTTTTATAGTTTTTCTTGCGATTGCTCTGTTCTTCTTATATTCTATCCAATTTTCTATCGTCTTATTTCTCCTGAACTCTCTTATCAACTCTCTTCTTTTCTTTATTACTTCCTCGCAATCTTTAGCCCACCATTCCACCGGATTTTTTTTCTTCTTATTGTTTTGTATTCTGTTTCTTTTCCTTCCTTTTTCTTCTCTCCTTTTTCCTGTTCTCCCTGATGCCGTCAGTACTGCTTCCTTCATCCATTTTATAAGAGTATATCATATTTTTCTTCTTCTGTCTGATTCTGGTATTCCTCTTTCTTTACTTTTTTCTTTGCCTTCGTATTCTTCCCAGCTCGTTTTCCTCGTGCTAATTTTGTTAATTTTCTTCCTATATATTGTATAGTTCATTTTAATATCACATACTTTCGGGAAATGGTCCGATCCCCATGAATTACTCACCTATTCATATTCTACTTTATCACTCATACCTATTGACGTAAATATTAAATCTATATTTGAATCCCGCTGCTCCCCTTCTCCCATTCTTGATATTGTATTCTGATTGACTATGAAGATATTCTCTTCCTCAAGCTTCTCGTGTAATATATCTTCTCGCAGTTCCACGCTGTATGATGTGCGTTCATGTCTTCTGCAATCATTATATTTTCGTTACTATTACTATTTCTATTTATTTTCCTTATTATTTCGCTCCAGGTCCCTTTCTCTTCCGCTCCTCCAGATCTTCTGTATATCTCTACTATATTTATTATGCCGATATCTGTATGGAAAACTGTCAGTATTGTGCAAGAGTAGAAAGGAAATCCTTTGAGAAGCAAGAAGAAGTTATCGCTCGAATTTCTTCGGAGACAGATAATCTAGAACTCTGGCGGAAGGAACAGAGTCAAGATCCAAATATTTCTTTTATTCTTCGAGCCAAGCAGATGGAAGTAGATACTTGCTTGTAATCGTCGATTGTTTCATTAAATAGGTAGAGGCTTTTCCGGTAAGGAATATTAGGTCGAGAACTGTAGCAGAGGTCTTCGTAAACGAAGTTGTCTCCAGACATGGAGTACCTTCAGAAATTCATACGGACCAGGGAAGAAATTTCGAATCTAGGTTATTCGCGGAGCTAGTGAATCTTCTAGGGATCAGGAAAACAAGAACCACTTCCTTGCATCCTCAGTCAGACGGTCAGGTTGAACGCCAACATCAAACAATAATAAATTTCCTGGCCAAGTACATCGCAGAAAATCAAAAAGACTGGAATAAGTGGATCCCTATGTTTCTCTTGGCTTATAGGTCTTCGAAACATGAGACCACAGGTCTCACGTCTGCAGAATTATATTATGCAAGAGATCTCAGACTTCCATTAGATTTGCTGCAAGGAAATCCTCCAAAGCTTCCAGAGCAAAAATCGCAGTCTGTCGAGAATTACGTGGCCGATCTGAGGGAAAGATTAGGGAAGATTCATACAGAGGTAAGGAAAAGGACGTCGTTAAGATCTTCCAGAGTAAAAACCTGGTATGATAAAGAAGCCAGGCAAATTTCCTATGAAGAAGGACAAAAGGTTTGGCTGTTCCTCAGAGAAGAAAGGGGAGGGCCTCTAAACTTCAGAGCAATTGGGAGGGACCGTATACGATAGTTAGGAAACTTAGCGATGTGGTCTTCTGTATCTAAAAGACTCTCAGACACAGGAGAAAGATCGTTCACGCGGATCGGTTGGCTTCTTCTATGGAGAGGTGTTTGGACTAGGTCTTAGTGCAGGGAAGGATCTGTCAGAGCCCACAGAATGTCGAGTATCTGTTATTTTATTTTCTTTCACAGTTTTTACGTGTTCATAATCTTTTCAGTTACCTATGGAGGAACCGAGAAGAAAGGAGTCCGATGGTGGCTACTACCGGAAACAACTCCGACTTCGTGTGAAGGCCTGGACGAACCCTTCTCCTCCTAATAGGAAGATTTTCTTTTGTTTTAAGAAGACCATCTTACCCACGTTTTTGATCTGTGGTTTTCCGTTGGGACATTGGGCAAATGCCAAGGTGGAGACTTGGGGAGTCATCTAGACGTTGGATCCACAGTCGAAAACATCCCCCCCCCCCTCTTGCCTGAAGAATGAAGAATGAAGCTTACAAGTAAAGAAGCGCCAAGCTCGCAAGGCTCAAGATGGAAAAGGAGCATGAGCGGCGAAATGAGCTGAAACTTGCCTGATGGAGACGCAGTCCGGTAACCTTTGTGCTACGCCTAGGGGAGGGCAGAAAGGCGTCATGGATTGAAGTATCCTGAAGAAGGAAAAGAAAACCTGCAAACTGCCTCCCTGATTGTCGGGGCGACAATCTGGAAGAGGGGGGGGGGAGGCAGTGTTGCGCGCTGCGGCCGCCCGTTACACTCTCGGCCGCGCGAGACAGCTGACGGGTCGATCGATAATATCGATCGGCCGGTCGTCAAGAGAATGCGTCGCTGTTTACGATGAGCTGTCATTTGGGCAGATTCACGCTGGACTCCTCTCATGGAGGACGCCTCGCGGTCTTATTCTTCTGTATTCTTGCTGTTGTAATAAAGTTGGTGTTTCCTTTCCTTCTGGCTACTCGTTTTCTTTACGCGAGCGTCCTGCGTGAAGTTTGAAGCGCGAGTGCGTTCCGAGCTCGGATCGTGCGCCATAGTGAATCGCCGGAGTGCGACGACGCGACAGACCGGCGGAAGCGCAATAGTATTGTTCAGCATATTTCAATTGCTACTGCATCTGTACAAGATCCATGTATGAAGAAAGCAGCTGAGGAGGAAAAGCAGATGACCCTCGAGAATTCTCAAACTAACGGGCTTACCATTTCGGGCGACGGTTCATGGAGAAAAAGAGGCTTCTCTTCGCTTTTCGGATTAGTCACGCTTATTGGTTGGTTCACCGGCAAAGTATTAGACGTGTGCGTAAAATCTAAATACTGTAAGGCTTGCGAGTATTAGAAGAAAAGAGAAGATACTACTGAATACGAAGAATGGTTTGATGCACATCAGTCGCAATGTCAAATTAATAATGTGGGATCGGCGGGGAAGATGGAGGTTGATGCAGTGGTTGAAATTTAGATAATCCGAGATCCTCTGTATAATGTCAAGTACGCTAGCTACGTCGGCGATTCGAAAACCTATAAAGATATCATTGATGCCAAGCCATATGATAATTTTAATGTTGCTAAGAAGGGGTGCATTGATCATATGCAGAAGAAAATGGAAACTCGATTGAGAAATTTAAAGAAAAACACGAAAGGGCGGCCGCGGCAAACTGACTGGTAAACTTATTGACTATGTCTATAACTGTCTATTTATTACGGTCTTGCAATCAGAAGAAACCCTGAATCGGTTGAAAAAATGCGTAATGATATTTATGCAACTTTATATCATAAGATTTCAACTGATGAGAAGCCGCAACATGAGAAATGTCCGACCGGAATCGAATCTTGATGCTTTTGGCAACGAGCAAAGCTTCTAATACTCTCGACGTTTATGAACACAATCCCACAATGCACGACGACGTTTTCAACGCAATCAAACCCATTTACGACGAACTTAGCTCAGACCTTCTATCTCGCTGCTTGGGAGAATTCACACAAAATTCAAATGAATCGTACGACACTTCTACTGCCGGCCGTGGAGTGCCTTCAAAAATACGTTTACAGTCTATTTACAACTGAGCCATTTGTTTTTAAAATTAAAATAAAAAAATTTTTTTATACCTTAAAACATGTGTAATAATGTCCTCAAAGCCTTATATTGGTCGCTTCATTAGTAAAGTCACAAAAAATTCACAAAAAACCTCTCATTTTTAGGGTTCAAACAGATATTACCCCTTAAACATGCCGGCAGCCAAAAAAGCAGCTATTTCAATGATTCTTATGCTACAATTCAGTTTAGGAGTTAAACGCTAGACGATAGCGTTGAAGCTCTCGTTAACATTTTGTGTATGCTCACCTAAACTCTCCAACAAATCATCCCGTGACAAACCTTCATAAATTGAACGAATATGTTTTTGCACATGTTCATGTAGTAGAAGTGGTCAAACTCTTGCCCCAAGGTTTGTGCGTTTGCGCGCCACTTATACCACGAATCGGTGCCCGGAGGACAATCGTCGTGCTGCGGTTTTTCATTTGTTGAAGACAGATGATAAAATGTTGCCATTATCGCCTTTCTCATCTCAATAACAGAATCACTGTTACGCCTGGTAGTGAGACCGTAGTATTTAGTCAATTTTTTTATTAACACATTGGTCAGCTTTCCTTTTCCTCCTAATTTTGCACTTCTCTTTACATTGCGCAACCGACAGCTCATCCTCTTTTCCACATGTCCAATGCACTCGCCGTTTCGTTCGTCTCTTCACTTTCTGTCTCGGGTCGAATTTCTGAGAAACTTTTCGCCGTCTGGGACGATTCGGACGATAATTAGGATTATCACCTTGCACTTTTTGACTCATTTTCTTGTTTTCGATTATATTCTTATTTTAAAATGCTCTGCGAACGACTGATCTGACTCGAGAGACGTTGCTGAATTGAACGAGAGGACACCCTTTTCATAACCGTTATACTCATGGTGGAAATATACAAGGTGTGCTATTGCGCATATATTTCTAACAACCAATGAGAAATTGATTCCAGATACCGCCATTTTGTCACGAATTTGAATTTGACATTAAATCATTATTGATTTACTTACTTACTTTTATATTTTTACTTAATTATATGTGCTTATAATAACAAAACAAATTTTCCTTCGCGACGAAATACGTCTGAACATGTTTGTCACTAATGGTGATCTTATAGGTAGGGAAGAGTTGCCAAATGCGTACTACTTAAGATATTTTTGGTTATGTTTTGCATTTGGTACCTTTTGGAATGCAAATAAAAGTTGGAAATTGTAGCTTGATATTTAAGTCGCCTATTATTACTTTTACCTATTATTACCTTTGTTAAACCTTTTACTAATAATAAATCGATGGGTTATAAGTTCTTCTGTAACATGCTACAAAAGATTTAGCAAACCAATCGCCTAAATCGTACCTGTATGTCTTCTAAATTGTACCTCCTCAAAAAGTATTAAATTTATAGATTAAATAATTAAAAATATAAGATTAATAAAAGAAATCATAAACTAATACCTGTTTTATTTATAATTTACCAATGAAATATTTAAAAATTAATAAATAATGAAAAGGTTAGGATAACAAAATGAAACTTGGTTGAATATATTTTTGCAATTAATATACATATTTTTATTTATATTAATTAATTTTATTATTACAAATTTTCAGTTTTATATTGATATTATTGTAGCGGTACGATTTAGGAAACGAGATAGATTTTATAAAAATATCCAATATGCATTTTTTAAATATGTATAGGTATATTATGAATATAAGATATTTTAAAATAAACCTTCTTTTAGAAAAATATAAAATTTCAGTGAAAAATGACTTGATTACATAATTATCAGTTATATAAAGTAAATAAAAATTTACATCAGCTGTATTTGATTTTTAAAATGCTGATAGTAAGCACAAAATAAGATATGACATGTTATATTTTCGCCTATATTACTCATTTCTCATTCAGTGCAGTAAGTTAAAATGAAACAAACATACTTTCTTTCGTTCTTTCTAACTTCGCGCACTGTGCAGCAGTGCAGTGAAAAAGAATGGGCGATTTAGGAATGAAGCTGAAGCTAGCGGCCAGCATTAGCGGTTGACCAGGGCCGAATAAGTGTAAGGGTCTCGGGTTTCCATACAATGAGATAGCTCAAAAAAGTCAGCTAAAATTTTATGTTCCAAAATCCGTAAACATAATAATAAATGTACTTAACAATAATATTATAGTCTAAAATGAAATTGTTATTGAAGAACATAGCAAAATAAGAATCGCTTGAAGTTTTTTATTCTGACAATAAATGTCGTGAGAAATAATATCCAGAAACGACGGTAGTGTTAAAAAACCGATTAGTTGCGTAAATAAACAATTAAACTTGAAAAATAGGTCTGTCTACTCGAAAAAAAGCTATATCTCCCAAACGCAAAATAAGAATCGCTTGAAGTTTTTTATTCTGACAATAAATGTCGCGAGAAATAATATCCAGAAACGAAGGTTGTGTTAGAAAACTAATTAGTTGCGTAAATAAACAATTAAACTTGAAAAATAGGTCTGTCTACTCGAAAAAAAGCTATATTTCCCAAACGCAAAATAAGAATCGCTTGAAGTTTTTTATTCTAACAACAAATGTCGCGAGAAATAATATCCAGAAACGACGATTGTGTTAGAAAACCGATTAGTTGCGTAAATAAACAATTAAACTTGAAAAATAGGTCTGTCTACTCGAAAATAAGCTATATCTCCCAAACGCAAAATAAGAATCGCTTGAAGTTTTTTATTCTGACAATAAATATCGCGAGAAATAAAATTTTAGCTGACTTTTTTGAGCTATCTCATTGTGTGGAAACCCGAGGCCCTTACACTTATTCGGCCCTGGTCGGCCACTAATGCTGGCCGCTAGCTTCAGCTTCATGATTTAGGAAACGAGATAGATTTTATAAAAATATCCATGCAATTTTTAAATATGTATAGGTATACTGTGAATATAAGATATTTTAAAATAAACCACAAGCTCATTGTTGCACCAGTGCAGAGAAAAAGTTCAATATGGCCGCATCTGGAATCTGCGCAGAACCGTATGAAAACTCGTCTCGAGTACGAGCACACCTTGTAAAGGGTGTCCCAAAATTCACGCAAGATTTGAATTTTGCGCCATTTGAGCGGTAAAGTGTTGCCAAAAAAGACAGCGTGACAGCTGACAGATTATTAAAAATAGAGCGCTACACGAAAGAACAACACGTTTTCATTGTTGAGCAATATTTTAAAAATATTGAAGGTTTGGCAGTTACAGTTCGCACGAACTGCTTCAATGTTTTGTGTTGAATGACTTGTTGAAGGACTGCCAGAGTGTATAAGATCACTAATTGATCCAGTCTCCTTGAATTTTTTAATTAATCTCTTCACAGTTGATGAAGTTAAATCACTATTCCGACCATATTTTGTAAATTGCGAACTGTAGCTGCCAAACCTTCATTATTTTTAAAGTATTGCTCAACAATGAAAATACGAGTTGTTCTTTCGTGTAGCGCTCCATTTTTAATAACCCTGAATTGTCAGCTGTCACGCTGTCTTTTTTTTTGTTGGCAATACTTTATCGCACAAATAACGCAAAATTCAAATCTTGAATGAATTTTGGGACACCCTTTATATTTCTACCATGGTTATACTCACACAAAGGTACACATACAGACGCCGAAGACGGTGGAGGTAACATCTGACTTACATTAAAGGTTTTAACACAACCAGGTCAAAATTTATTACGATGGGACCGAAAGACCGAGCATCCGACGAGCGGTCAACTACCTGAGTGCTCCGCTCAATTCGACCGTTCACTTTTTTTGGAAAATAAAATATCACGAGGTCTCTAATCACTTTCTAATATTTTTTTCATATTCTTGAGGAAATTTTTCATCAATTTAAGTAAAAAAAAATTGCTCAAAAGTTTCATTTTACATGAGGTTCCCCCTTAACCCATTAAGACCCACGGCCAGCACAGCCGAGATAGCGACAAACTAATTATTGAATTCATAACATAAGGTAAAAATAAGGTCTACATGGTTTTTTGTTTGTTTTGTTTGTTAATAAAAAATTGTTTAAACATTTTTTTTTATTTATTGTTTTTTGGCAAATCTAAAAATTGTCGAGAGAAAATTGTTAGGATATATGAATAGAAAAAGATTGTCATGTAAAAAACATGGATTGCTATTTAAAAAATTCAAGACTGGACATACCCTTTACATATCCTTGTGCCTATAAAAGAAGCCTAACTAATATTCCTACTTTTTTCCCTCTCAGAATCGAATAACTTTTATTTAAAACATTTTTTGGATAATGCATGTTTTTAGAGATAACAACTTGTAACACTTTAAATGCTCCACACTGTGTATGTTCGTTAGATGATTTAAATCGTATTAAATAAAACTTCTGTTCACGATTCTATTATCACCGTGATATTTATTACTGACTTTAGTGTACTGTATCTTACAAAATCTTTTACTCTTGACAACTCGAGATCCAAAAGCAAAGTGAAAGAGGGCGGTCGTTCCTAACCGAAGCTGTGGTTCGGATTGTGGGGGAACAAATGCCGTTCATCTTGCTATAATAAACATAACACGAAAATAAGCTGTTCTAACAAACTCGAATACGATCATAACATTCAAACTAATTACAATTTATTTCTTACATAATTATATAATAAAATAAACTTATATGTATATCACATGATATATCACAATTATATATAATTAGAAATAAAAACTTCTTTTAGAAAAAACAAAGAAAATAAAATAAAACAGATTTCTATTTTCTTGAATTTTTTAAAAAGTTATTTTGAAAATTTACTTGGAAAAAAGTAAAAAGGCCGTTTTGCCCAAAGTGTGAGGAAAAAAAGGTTATGGTATTTAAAAAAATTATAAAAACAAAAATTATAATTTACATTACAATTTACACTTTTGTTATGTGCCTATTGTTGATTACGACAGCTTAATTGCAATTTATTTTATATTATAGCAGTTTTTAGCGAATACATGAAAAACTTTGCAGATAGTCAAAAGTAAAAACACGATATACAATAATATTCACAATAACATTATTTCGAATAATGTACGCATATAAACTATTATAAATGTCGATTATCTTTAAAAACAATTTAAAAAATGCACTATTTAGTAATTACTAGAAAAATTACATGGTCATCTTTTTATTAAATGTATATTATATCCTAATAAAATTACCTTTTCAAAAAAAGGTACAAAAATGCGCCAAGTATACGCGCCCAAAAAACGCCTAAAAAAAATCCTTCAAAAAAATGTGATATCAAGAAAGTGCGCCCCAACTATAAAAATGCAGTTACATAAACTAAAACACCTATTTCTTCACTAGTACTCTTTGGCCAGTGTTCATAGTCTGATCTTATATATAAAATTGAGTTTATTTTCAGATACTAATTATTTCATTGATTACGAAGCATTTGAAGATGAACTCAAAACGATCTTAAAGATAAGATCAGACTATGAATACCGCCTAATGATATTATAAATATTTCATAAATAAATATTTTATCGCACGCACGCACGCAGCAAGAGAGAGAGAGAGAGAGGGAGAGAGTTAGACAATTAAGATATTTATTCGATATGAAAAATAAATATTTTAACACATAATTATTTGAATACAAATAAATATTTTAATACAAATAAATTTTTTTTTCAAAATACTTGGCGCCGCCAAATCGAATAAATATCTTAATTGCTTTAGTATGTTAATAATCAATAATTTTACATATATACTTAATCTAATCCCTAATCTAATATCACATACACACACATTTCTGAGCACGCACGAACACATTAAGAGAGAAAAGGTTAGACAATTCCCGGACCGTTAGACAAAATCCGCGACCCGGACATCCTGGTTGACGGGAGTCGTCTGGCACGGTCCCTACGCGTACCCCAGTGCCGCCGAATCCATTGGTTCTCGTGGCGTATCTCTGTGTTGCGATCTTCGCGACCCGGATATCCCGGTTGACGGGAGTCGTCTGGCACGGTCCCTACGCGTGCCCCGGTGCCGTCGAACCCGTCGGTTCTCGTCGCGCACCTCTGTGTCGTGATCTTCGCGACCCGGACATCCCGGTTGACGGGAATTGCCTGGCACAGTCCCTACGCGTGTCCCGGTGCCGCCAAATCCGTTGGATAACACATTGAGATTATGGGTCGATTCTCGTTATAACTGCACTGACAAGGGAACGGTCGCAGGTGTCACCGATTTCAACGAGCTTTGGATATGTTGTAGAGCATCAAAAAATATTAGAAAAAATATTTTTTTAGCGGCGTATCTCGACGTTTAGGGGTTGAAACAACCCCTCGAAGATAATTGTTTTTTTCGTTTTTTACGAATATCTTGGAAAATATGAGGAATATGAAAAAATGTTTTACACAAAAGTTTTACAGTATTTTATACTCTTTACAACTGTGTACTTACATTTTTCAAAAATGTTAAATTTTTTATTTACCCCCAGCCCTACTTCTTATTTTGCAAAATTAAAAAATTTTGTAAGAACAAAAATTATAGATTATTGAGAGCCAAATCCATCCGTATATATTAATGTATGGGTTCCGCGATTCAATTTTTCAAAAAACGAGATGATATTCTCGTGCTATAGGCGCCGCGCTGTAAATAGTATTGCATTATTTATTTTTAGTTGCGCCACATTTAACAACTGCCTCTTGTACAATATCTTCTTATATAACATAAAAATGGATTAAGTCTAATGATATAATGTGATTGATTTCCATCCGCAATATGCAATATGCACAACCAGATCAAAGCGCATCAAGGAAATCAATAGATCAAGGAAAACGGTTCGGACTTCGCACGCATAATATTTTGCGTTGTATAACTTCATCCAGGCATCTAGGAATAGAATTCACTCGTGTCGTGTGCAAAGTTATAATCAGATATAAGCGTCCGTAACAGACGTCTGTCGTTATAAACGTCCGTCTTTCCATCTCGTAAATTAGTAATATAAAAAGTGTATGTTGTGTACTGTCATTTGAACAAGTATTTGTTATTAACTTTTATTACTTTCTTACTCTTGTCAATCTTTGATTAACTTTGATTATTGTAATTATAAAAGTTCGTGAAATTATTGATGTAACATAATTAATATACGATGAAA
>CAKMUF010000137.1:0-40257 GCA_928718305.1 Tetramorium bicarinatum | reverse complement strand
TAGTATTTTTATTTAGTAATCTATATAGTGGACTAGCGACTGTTGACATATTCGGAACGAATTTCGCATAATAGGTAACCATTCCTAAGTATGATTTTAATTCATTTACATTAGTTGGTGCAGGCACATTTTTTAGTGCTATAATTCTATTTTCCGGAATTTTTAGGCCTTCTTTCGTGTTCGAGAATTTAATATTTAATTGCCGATGGTTACTGGCTGCGACGGATGATCTGTCAATAGCTACTCGACTCAATGCCGGTGGTCAGAAATACGCGCGTGAACGGGCAGCCACCGCGACCGGAATGCGCAGCGGTGCACAATGGCCGACAATGTCTGTACGCGCCGCGATCGCACAAGGCGGACAGTGCGTTCTGAGTCGTCACAGAAAATCAGTAATAAGTGTGAGCGGAGTCCGCACAACAATGAGCGCATGCACAATAGAGCAAATTGAGCAAAGCCAGACGTGTATATCTGAGCTGGAATCCGTGATCTCGGGATCGCCACGAGCGGTGGGCGGCCACGCGATATAAACGCACGTGCCGTGAGGCCGTATTCTTTCCCTTGAGCTGATTAACACTTGGCGAATTCGATCCGCGAGACACAATGAGCTAACGCAGAGCAGTCTATCCAAATACCTTGTCGAGCAACACCGTACGCACAAAATCAATCGCAAGCACAACGAGACTTGAGTGAACTTCCGAACTATGTCCTGTCGCTACGCCATACCGAACAAGAAGAGGAAACGGAAACGGCCGGCCCACGAGCACCGCAGGCCGGGTCGCCTGCCTGCGTTCATGCACCACGAGGTGCTGTCACCTGAGCTAGACCTGAGCGCACTGTGCTTCATTTGGAATATCGCGCACTCCCTCTACTTCTCGTGTTTTTCAAGAAACGATCGATCGATCGTCGGTTGATGGAGATCAATGGAGCGAGTCGCTATTCGAAGCTCCTCGGAGACACTTCTTTTAAACGTTCAATAAAGTCATGTAACGAGATTCAGTCGACTCGATATTCAGAGTGCAGTGCGATCAAGGTCGCTTCAATTACAATTTTCGGCAAGCGCGATTGCGAACGCCCCGTTGCTTCGGGCAAGATTTCCGGATCGCGCTCTCAACGGTACGCGAGAATAAGAACATTCGGGCGACCGGACGAAGCCAGTTGTATGGTTATCAATTGGACGTTTCACATAAAACCTAATAAATATCATCGTCAACGTGTGATAAAAGTGTGACATTCTTTCATTCCCGTTTCTTCCTCAACGACTTCTTTTTTTTTCTCTTTTCCATCTTCCTCCGATCACTCGAAATCCTCGTGCGGACTTGATTTTCCCACATCAGTCATCTCGCGTTCTCATCGGGACGAGACCAGCAAAATTCGCGTTACTCCAATCGATCGGTTGGAACATAAACAGCATTTAATCTGACTGTTAATTCCTCCTCATTTTTACCGGTAATTAGAATGTCGTCAAAAAATGAAACGGTTCCCTCTAGATTTGTTAATAAATTACGTATGACCCTGGAAAATATTTCCGGACATAACGAAATTTCATATGGAAGTCTCGTCATTAAAAATAATCCCAAATGTGTGGAGATCGTGGTCAGTTTCTGAGATTCTTCATGTAATTGTAGCTGTAAATATGCTTGTGATAAGTCTAGCTTGCAAAATTTTTCTCCTCCTTTAAGAAAAGCTAAGAGATCATTAATTCTCTGTATAGGAAATTTATCTATTTTTAAATGCGGATTTATCATTACCTTATAATCTCCACATATTCGGATTTTTCCATTTGGTTTTACTATCGGTACTATTGGTGTACCCCACTCGGATGATTCAACCGGAGTAATTAACTTCCTTTTGAAGTCTCAACAGTTCCTCTGTCACCTTCTCTTTAATTGCAAAAGGTAAAGATCTAGGTTTAAAAAATATCGGTTTGGTGTTTTCTTTAATAAACAATTTGAATTTTTCTCCTTTAAAACATCCTAATTCTTCGGTGAAAACTTCTTTATATTTTGAAATTACATTTTTAATTGCATTTGCTTGTATATTATTAATTTTATTTGGATCCCCCTTTAATCCAAGTCCGATTATCCATTCTCTGCCCATTAAAGGTGGTCCCCCTTTTTGAAAAATGTAAAGGTCTAATTGTTTGCTAACTCTATTATAAGCTACCTCCACTTAAATGTACCGAGCGGTTTTATAACATTTCCAACATAATCCATAAACGTTCGGTTCGTGGACTTTACCTCTAATTTATGCAATAAATATCGTTTCACATCTGTTGCTGATATTGCGGATATCGGAGAACCTGAATCTTTTTGAAATATGATAGGAACGTTATTTACACATAGGTTAAATTCGAATGGTTTAATAAAATTAATTTGGGAAGAAAATAATGCATTTAATGTCTCTATGTCTAATATTTGCTCTTCGTCTTCACATTCTCCTAAATTATTTAAAGATTTATGTCTCCCTAGCATACTGTGCTTCCCTGACTTACAGACTGGCGAAATGTGTCCCACTTTTCCACAATTATTGCATGTCTTGTCCTTGAAATAGCAGGCGTCCTTGGAATGGTTCTTCTTCCCACAGCAAGAACATTTGATTTTCGCAGGATTTCCTTGGACCTCCAGCTCCTTTGGTTTCGAGATTTCCTTCTTGTTATTACTGTTGTTCGGACGATTACTCGTAGTATAGTTAATTGCTGATGTAGTTTTCTTCAACTGTGAAACTTCGTTTGCTGCCATCTCCATCGATAGAGCGGTCTCTATACAGGATTTGTATGTGAGGCCATCTTTTGCTAATAACCTCTCTCTGACTTTCCTGTCTTTAATGCTCCAAAATACTTGATCACAGAGAGCATCTTCTAAATCGGTGAACTGGCAATATTGTGAAAGGCGTTTTAATTCTGCAACGTATTGGGCGATAGATTCTGTCGGTAATTGTCTCCTATCCTTAAATTTGAATCTGTTTACGATGAAATCGAAGGGATCAGGATTCACTCCAGTGATTCTCACTGGCGGGACAAGCTGTAGGTGATGGATGACGAACTGTGCACTCTTAACTAAGTTTGCCCAAATGCTGTTTATTATGACGAATTACAATGGTAATCCATGAGTCACGAATATTTTCGAAAACGCCTGTCGGGAGGATCTGACTGTATCCTCGCAGAGCTTTTACGCGACTGACTGGAGCGCGAACCGGCGCTGACGCAAGACGTTCTTCTGTCTCATGATTTTCAGTTCGCAGCCGCGTGATTCGGCTAACGGAAAAGCCGTGCCTGTTACTCTATCTCATTTAATTCTAAACAGAATCTCTCCGTCCGTTTATTTGGTGTCGGATTCATATAATCATGCAGTAATTTCTTTATGTTCTGCATATGTTTTTGTTTTCGGTTCCGCGGGTGTGCATAAGTTACGTAGTAAGGCATATGCCTCATTTCCCAGTAATGTGATAAAAAGTAGTAGTTGCTTGTTATCATCAATAGTATTTAGGGTTACGTATGCTTCGAATCGTTCCAGCCAAGCTTGGAAATTATCTGATTTCATATTGAATTCAGATACGTGCCCTACTGGCAACGTTTTTTTGGTTAGGATGTCTTGTCGTCTCTTCTGTAGACGTATTTATGTTGATTGTTCGTCTACCCCGCTTACCTTTTCGTCGCCACTTTTGTAGTATCCTCTGGTGCGAGAATAGTATTATTCCAATACGGAAGTGTAATTAGGAATTATTAATTCTTGTATGACTTTTACGTATATATTTCTGTGTAAGATACAACCAACAAGAGATAGATAGGTATACGCAATACATAGAGAGAGTCTCTTAGTGTAGCCAACTTGCGCGTCCTAACGGTTATAACATACACTACACATTTGTTGTATAGTTTCTAAGTGCAAAGTCCAGTTTCCTAATCTTTCAGCTTCTACAAACTGCAAAGCAATATTTACAAATTTGAAATATTGCATCCATAATTTTACCGTAGGGTTATTTTCTTCGAGTACTTGCATTTTATTAATAAACTCTTCAGTCAGATGTTGCATAAACGGCTCAGCATTGCAATCACCAATCAATGGAGATTCTGAAGACCATTTTTCAAAAAATGTCTGAATGAATTTTCTGTACGCATCAGTAATATTAATACTTTTACAAATGATGATACCAAGAGCAGTGTAACTTAAAATGTGAGCTCGTAAAGCTCTGGAAAAAGCATGACCGTTAAGCATTTTTTTAATGGACTCTGCAGCATATACAGTAGATCATAAGTCTTCGATTCCGCTTCCGTCCATTATGTAGCCAATGGCTCCTAAATAAGACATTAGCAAGTGAAATCCTCTTAAGCGTACAACAACATCTTTCAGTTCTTTATGGGCTCTTGGGCTACAATAGTACAAGCTTTAAAATATAACGGTTGATCAAAGGTTACGAAGCAAATTTTTTGTTTTAATTTACTTTTTGTTACTGCATAATGTAAAGCTGTATTTATTGTCGTTAATTGTGAAAGTGGTTCGTTAATAAAAGGTAAACAATTAATATGTGATAACGAATAGTTAATATTATTTGATATAATTTCAAAAAAACCTTTCCATGTAGGTAATTTTGGAATTTCAATAGTTTTACCCCATAAATATGCTGCGTAAGATGGTCTTAATAGAAGTAATTTCTGAACTGATCTATTTGTTGCAATAAATTCGATGTTTTTCAAGCCGCTAGTATTGAAAGTTCCATAAGGTATAGTGTTAATCTGTTTTTGTGATGCTAATGTTGAAGCAGACGGCATTTTTTTTAATTTCTTCGATCCACCTTTGTACTCAACTTCATGATCTGGCGTATAAACGGCAATACCACCTAAATAATGGAAAGTCTCAGACCATCTAACGTCTGAACATTGTGGTCCGTATTATCAAAAACATATTGCACAAAAGCATTCTCAATATGTATGTTTGGAGGATCCATTATTGCTGATGCTTCATATAGTTGTATGCTGTAGTAACTTGCACAGACACCACATTTTGATAAAAGATCTATAATTAATCTTGAACCTGTTTTTCTATAGATGTAAATACCAAGTGCTAGTTGCAAGTTGGAAGTGAAACTTTTTGGCCGAAGAATAGAAACTATACAGTGAGCAATGCAATCGCGTTTAATGAAATTATCATTCTTATTCTCAATTTGTTCTGTCAATAATAAATCTGAGAGAAATGTCATCAATAACTGCGGAATAACCGAAATAACGCTATCAAGAAATTTAGTGGACGGTGCACATGATTCAGTATCAAAATTTGCTTTTCTAATATCATTGCAAAGAATTTGTGCAGCAACTTTTAAAATAGTCTTCTTTTCTAGATTTCCAACAGAATCCTCGTTACAAAACCAATCACTGCAAATTTACGACAATTTAAACGTTTTATAATAAATAATTGGCTGCCTACCACGGTGTTGCGAAATAAAAATATCTTCGCTATACTTTTCTTTTAATTTGCGAAATAAAATCTTATTGCTCAAAACATTTTCTTGCATAGCGTTTTGCAAATCAGATAAACTAAATTCAAAATGTCCACTATTTTCTATGTGCTGGCAAACCTTTTCAAATGATGTTTCTACTTCAACATCAATAACAAGTACTCTAGATGGTTCACTTGATGGTTCAACGCAAAAAGATTTATAACATTTCAAGTGGTTGAACAACTTGAATAGAGATGTCTTGAAGCCGATAAATAACTGCTTTACTACACTCGTCATTTCGTCGATGAGCAATATCAAGCAGCCTGTCCTGAGAAAACTTTTGCCGTAAAGTGCAAACTTCCTTGTGTTTTCTGTCTAGATCATTCCCACAAATAAAGCATGACTTATCGTAGTTAAAATATAATGTTGAAGTTGACGATGGATTCAAATGATTGATGATGGTAGGCTGAAAATTGATGATGATAACTGCATTTCTTCTTCAATGACGTGAACTTTTGCATTCTCAGAATCTTGTAATGTTGAAAGTGATTCAAGTTTTTTCTTGCGAGATTTTGAAGAACAAGTTGTATATCGTTTCCGGCAAGCATCATGTACAGTGATAATACTTTCCTTCTGCATTTCTTCTTCAATGACGTGAACTTTTGCATTCTCAGAATCTTGTAATGTTGAAAGTGATTCAAGTTTTTTCTTGCGAGATTTTGAAGAACAAGTTGTATATCGTTTCCGGCAAGCATCATGTACAGTGATAATACTTTCCTTCTCCCACATTTGCCATTTACCATCTTCTCTTTCTTTTTTAAATTAAAGTTGCAATCCTTTTCCATGTACATCACATGTAGCAGTTTCATTGTATAATATTCTATCAGAACACACATTTGCGACATCCATTTCTGCGAAATAAGTAGGCTGCGTTCGGAAATATCACTCAAATACTTTTGTGTATCCGTTTGTTTAAAATTCGGTTAACAAAATAAGGTGATACATGAAGGCATTCGAATTATGTTTTCGAACGAACTCTAAAACAGAAAAACAAGAGCGTGCGCGGATTCGAGCACGAGGACGCGCGCATGCGCTGCCGCCTACCCGCCGGGCGCTAGAATTCCTGCTAGCATATCTATAGATCTATAAACATATCTATATATCTATACATATCAGCTCGCTCGAAAAATACATTTGTCGCTTTAATAAATAAATTATAAATGACAATCGTCGTTCAAGGATGCATTTCTTATGTAAAATTTCACGCTCTACACGCTCGTGCAATCCGTTTTTTTCTAATTGTAAGTTTAACCGTTTTCGAGCTATAAACAAAAACATTTTTTTTTACCATTTTTACCTCCACGCCGGGCACTACGGACTTTGAGACTTTGCTCATCGTTTTCAGAGGATCCAAATTATCAAATATCCAAAATGCAGTGATTCCTGTGAAAAAGTCGATTTCCGTACGATTTTTACTGGACTATAGTGATCTCATTCCAGAACATGTTAGCGATTTATCAAGTTATTCCGCACTGTTTCCCTAAACTGATTGACTATGTCTTCGTCCTTATCTTCAATCTTCTCTACTGCTTTAAGATGATTGTCTATGAGTGTTCTGATCAGAGGGCGAACTATTGAAATAGGCGACTTACCCTCAGCACATAGAACAGTAGTAGCAAGCTTTAGGGGGTTGAGTGCGTCTACCAGATCTTGCAACTGCTTCCATTCTACCTCATAGATTTCAAGTTTTGACGCTGTCTGTGTTTTTGTTACATATCAGGCCCCTAAGACACCTTCAATTGCAGACCTGTTTTTTACCAACCTCTCTATCATGAAAAAATGTAGAGTTTCAGCCAGAGGGACAGCTCTAGATAAGTTTAAGCGTTTGCAATTCCAACTGTTTCTGCTTCTCCTCGAGAGCATAGCTGGCTACATTAGAGCGCCGAAAGTGCGCGACCACTTGCCCTACTTTCGTACATAATGTATTGATTGTTTCCTGCTTCAACCCGTTGTTGATGGCTAACTGTAACGTGTGCGCCGCACACTGAACAGTTTCTTCAATATTGTTCATTTTTTCTATAGAATTAACAGCATTCGGGGCATTATCAATGACAATCATGGTCACCTTGTCTTGCAGCCTTTAATTATTTATGATTTCCGACGTTCTAGTATATAGATTGTTTGCGGTATGGCGCTCATCAGCTTCCTGGATAGCCAAGCATACACATTTTGGCTCCCAATTAAATAATACGCTGAGGTACGAGTTAGGTACGAGTCGTATGCTCGTGGAGTCCAACCATCGGACACAGTAACAATGGAGGGCGCAATTTCCAGCTCCTTTTTTATCTTCTCTTTAGTGAGATTGTAAAGAATGCGATGCGCCTCTCAGTAGTATTTCCCAATAGTAATTCTCCTTACAGAGAATCTTTTAACCTGGTTCTAACAACCATAAATTGGCGAAACCCGTCGGTCTCTACAAAAGATACGGGAAGCATGTTCACGGCGATCATTTTTTCAAGAGCCTGATCGATCCGCTCTGCACGAGCTCTGTTGCACGGGCCTACGTTATGCTCCACTGATTTTATCACAAGTCTGCGACGCGGGTATACTCGCGTCTAGATAAAGATGTTGGAGTACTTGGAGTTGAAGATAGTTGGAGTTGTTGACTGAGTTATGTCCCTTGAACCTTCCAATAACGTAGTTGCAGCTACACTGTTGCTGATTGCGCTGCTTGCATTGTACCATAGACTCTAGAATCAAGGATGACCTTATCTGCACTATGTTGTCCGTATCGGCATCGCTGTGTTTAAAAAAAATCACGTTAATTATATAAAAAAAGAAAAAATATTTATTTTAATGTATTATACAGGGTGAGCCATTTTAATTAACGCACGCAATTATTTCGGAAACAAAGCATTTTAGAGAAAAATGTTTCAGACAAAAGTTTTATGGTTTCGAATGAGCCATAAGATGGTATCATTGGTTTGACACTGAAGAGTCACTTGAAGGTTATGTGAAGGTCACTTCAATTTTTTTAAACTGCAATCCCTATTTCTTATTGCATATTCTTATAGCTTACCTCGAAAGCTTTCCGAAACACTATAGGCAAATGTTTTTTCGTGAAGCACTTTTCGAGTTACAAAAGCTCCAAAGTTGCAATATTTTGATAAAAATACAAAATACTTCGTAAAATATTCACTTTCTGATAGCCTTATCTTACATTATTCAACCAATCGAGCAAGACCCAAGCATGGTCCAGTCAATCAAGGCAAGACCCGAACATGATCCAGTCAGTCAAGGCAAAACCCGAGCATGATCCAGCCAGTCAAGGCAAGACCCGAGCATAATCCAACCAGTCAAGGCAAGACCCGAGCATGATCCAGCCAGTCAAGGCAAGATCCGAGCATTCTTTTAGCATATATCGCAGAAACTGTTCAAAGTTGCCCCCGTTGACTTGAACACAAAATCTAATTCTCTTTGCGAAATGATCGACTGTTTTAAGTAAGATGGCTTTTGGTATCGCTCTACAAGCAATTCGAATCCTTTCGATCATGTCTTCTCTTGTCGTCGGTTCTCGTTCGTACACGACATTTTTTAAGTATCCCCACAAGTAAAAATCAGGAGAAGTCAAATCTGGTGACCGGACGGGCCATGCAACTGGACCACCTCGTCCGATCCACCTACCATTGAAATTTTGATCCAGAAAATTCTTTACGATTTGTGCATATTGTGGTGCCGCACCATCCAGTTGAATCCACATTCTTCGCCTCGTCTCCAAATCGATTTCTTCGAGTAAAACAGGTAAATAATTCTTTAGTAACTCCAAAAAGACATGTCTATTCATATTCTCTTCAAAAAAATATGGACCAATGAGATAACCGTTGACGATTCCACACCAAACCATTACGCTCCAACGATGTTGATTATCTACTTGTCTATACCAATATGGATTGGCATCTGCCCAGTAATGACAATTATGTGTGTTCAATTCTCCGTTATTTTTAAATGTCGATTCATCAGAGAATAGAACATGTTTGAAAAAATCTGCGTCATGCGCAATCATCCGTATGGGCCATCGACAAAATAGTACACGCTGTTGCATGTCATTTGGAGTTAGTGCTTGCGTTAGTATGGTAGCGTTAATATGGTATGGATGATATTTTCTTTTTCTCAAAATTCTCACAATTGTTCTCTGAGTACCGGTTTGTCTAGCTATCTGACAACTGCTAATATGAGGGTTAATGTTAATAGCCGCTAAGATAGCGAAAACACGTACATCGTCATCACCATATTCATGATTTACGCGACAACGGGTCAACCTTGTTGGGCTCTTATCTTAAGACGCCGAATGACAGTATCATTTAGATGTCGTCTGTTTGGGTATCGATTTTGGCAAAGTCTCGCAGCTTGACGATAATTGCCAAAAGTTTCTCCCAAAACTAGTAAAATATCGACAATTTCTGAAGAAGTATAATCAGCCATCGTAAAAGTTCATAAGCTCAATGGTTTGAATTAAAGTTGCTTATAATAATCAGCAGTAGTATCGGATTTTGACTAAATAGTTAGTTAGAAATAACAATATGTAATTCAGTGCAATATCATTCTTTAAAAAAGAAGTCAATGTAGTTATTGATATAAGCAACTGGGTTTGGGAAGCTGTGAAAATAACTGATTTTGAATAGTCGCGAAAACAACTGATTTCGAATAGTCGCGAAAACAACTGATTTTGAATAGTCGTGAAAACAACTGATTTCAAGGGGTCGTGAAAACAACTGATTTTGAATAGTCGCAAAAACAACTGATTTTGAGTAGCCATGAGAACAACTGATTTTGGATAGTCGCGAAAACAACTGATTTTGAATAATCATGAAAACAACTGATTTCATGGGATCGTGAAAACAACTGATTTTGAATAGTCGCGAAAACAACTGATTTTGAGTAGCCGTGAGAACAACTGAGGCACGGTAGTTTTCAAGGGGTCGTTAAAACAACTGATTTTGAATAGTCGCGAAAACAACTGACTTTGAGTAGCCGTGAGAACAACTAAGGCACGGTAGTGTCTCGCGCCAAGTGTACGCGCAGCGTCGCGCCGAGACCGACGAGCCTCTTTTACGCGAGACGTCGCATTGACAGATCCTTCGATTATCAAATCTCAAAAACGACTGAACCGACAAAATTTCAAGTAGGCCCAATGAATAGCTTGGGTTTAAGTTATATTCGGAAATTTTTGATTAAAAACGTCATCGCCCAGGCCAGAGGTGGGGGAATGTACTGTTCGCATTTTTACCGTAAGGCGGCGCTCGATGTGTCGGAATGTTGCCACATTAGGTGCTACCGAATCACGGTGGGCCAGAGTACCTCTAAATATGGCCAAAAGTCAATCTTTGCATTGATCTAAAATAAAGTTATTGTCATAACTGTTTAAAACTGTTGAAAGTAGATATAACCAAAATATTTTGTTGATTGTATCATTTTTGTACCAGTTGTAATATAATAAAGTGAAAAAATATATTAAAACTTTTTTCGTCTTTTTTCTTTTATTATTCATATGATAAAAAATTATGTATTATTTTATGGGTTTGTAGTATACTAATATGATAAGAAAAGGTCAAAAATGAAAAATAAATGATATAAAATTG
The DNA here is from genome assembly GCA_928718305.1 of Tetramorium bicarinatum. Taxonomy (NCBI): domain Eukaryota; kingdom Metazoa; phylum Arthropoda; class Insecta; order Hymenoptera; family Formicidae; genus Tetramorium; species Tetramorium bicarinatum. The sequence continues at coordinate 29,182 of CAKMUF010000137.1, read as the reverse complement.
AAGAAAGTCACAATAAATTATAATATTTTACATTTTTATTGTATTATTAATCACAACAACTCACTTGCGATTGACTATTCCCCAAGATTCCACTTTCTAGAAGGAAAATCCCAAATTGTATAAGTTATGTATAATATACCTAACAAAATTACCTTTTCAAAAAAAGGTAAAAAAATGCGCCAAGTATACGCGCTCAAAAACGCCCAAAAAATTACGCCTAAAAAAAGAATCCTTCTACAAAACTACGCCTAAAAAAGAACTCTTGTATTAATTACCTTTGTACAAAAAAAGGTTTTTCCTACAAAAAATGTGATATCAAGAAAGTGCGCCAACTACACAATTGGATAGTTTCATAATACTCTTTGGTTAGTGTTTATAATCTGATTTTATATATAAAATTGTCTTGAGTTTATCTTCAAATACTAATTATTTCATTGATTACGAAGCATTTGAAGATAAACTCAAAACGATCTTAAAGATAATATCAGACTATGAATACCGCCTATTAATATTAAAATATGGGCTGCTGTGCGCCGATATAAGGCTGCTGTGCGCCGATATAAAGCTGCTGTGCGCTTACAAAAAACAGTTGTTATGCATATAAGTAAGAAATAAAGGAGATAATATAAAGAAAACAAATAAGTATTTTTATACAAATAATTACTTTAATACAAATAAATATTTTAATATATTTTTACATATAAATATTTAAATACTATATACAAATCTTTTATAAATAAATATTTTATTGCACGCACGCACGCACGCAGTGAGAGAGAGAGAGAGAAAGAGAGTTAGGCAATTAAGATATTTATTCGGTATGAAAGATAATAATTTTAACACATAATTATTTGAATACAAATAAATTTTTTTTCAAAATACTTGGCGCCGCCAAACCGAATAAATATCTTAATTGCTTTAATATGTTAACAATCATTTCTTATAAACTAAATTATATAATAACTTATCAACTATGATAACAATAATTTACATATATACGCAGGAGGAAGAAAATACGAAAGACACACACACACACACACACACACACACACACACACACACACGCGCGCGCGCGCGCGCGCGCACACGCACACCCACACATCCATCTGCGCACGCATAAACACATTAAGAGAGAAAAGGTTAGACAATTAATTTATTCGGTTTGGCGGCGCCAAGTATTTTGAAAAAAAATTTATTTGTATTCAAATAATTATGTGTTAAAATTATTATCTTTCATACCGAATAAATATCTTAATTGCCTAACTCTCTTTCTCTCTCTCTCTCACTGCGTGCGTGCGTGCGTGCAATAAAATATTTATTTATAAAAGATTTGTATATAGTATTTAAATATTTATATGTAAAAATATATTAAAATATTTATTTGTATTAAAATAATTATTTCTATAAAAATACTTATTTGTTTTCTTTATATTATCTCCTTTATTTCTTACTTATATGCATAACAACTGTTTTTTGTAAGCGCACAGCAGCTTTATATCGGCGCACAGCAGCTTTATATTGGCGCACAGCAGCCTTATATCGGCGCACAGCAGCCCATATTTTAATATTAATAGGCGGTATTCATAGTCTGATATTATCTTTAAGATCGTTTTAAGTTTATCTTCAAATGCTTCGTAATCAATGAAATAATTAGTATTTGAAGATAAACTCAAGACAATTTTATATATAAAATCAGACTATAAACACTAACCAAAGAGTATTATGAAACTATCCAATTGTGTAGTTGGCGCACTTTCTTGATATCACATTTTTTGTAGGAAAAACCTTTTTTTGTACAAAGGTAATTAATACAAGAGTTCTTTTTTAGGCGTAGTTTTGTAGAAGGATTCTTTTTTTAGGCGTAATTTTTTGGGCGTTTTTGAGCGCGTATACTTGGCGCATTTTTTTACCTTTTTTTGAAAAGGTAATTTTGTTAGGATTTCACACATTTTGTAGTAATTATTATATCTTTTTTGAGGCGTAATTTTGTAGAAGAATATTTTTTAGGCGTTTTCTGGGCGCGTATACTTGGCGCATTTTTGTACCTTTTTTTGAAAAGGTAATTTTGTTGTGATTTCACACATTTTGTAGTAATTGTTATGTAAACAATATTTACAAAAAACAGTTATCCGTATAAGTAAGAAATAAAGGAAATAATTTAAAGTAAACAAATAAGTATTTTTATACAAATAATTATTTTAATACAAATATATGTTTAGTATATTTATTTTTTATCAACTTTTTGTAAAAAAAGTATGTAAAGATCTTTAGCGCCTCTAGGCCATTGTCTTTTCTTAATTTGTGCATCATCAGCCTCAATCCAACTATTAGACATTCCTTCTCTACATATACTTATGTAATGTCCTTCCTCAATACTCGAACCATTATGAAATATAACATTCATTACTTTATACGATTGTCCAGCTATTGATATTTTAGTCGTTGGAATAGCACTTATATTAAATTTACGTATTTCTTTTACTACTTCATCATCTTGTGAAGAAAATAATACTAAATGTATGATAATTATATCTTTTGCTAATGTTAATTCATTCTTAAATAATATTTCATTTCCGGTACAATATACACATGATCCCTTATTATCTGACTGACACCAATGTGAAAATGTAGCATTTAATATATCGTTGAGATTATAACTTTTCTTTTTTAAATTGTTAATAGGTATTGAAAGAATTAAATTATTATAAGTAATAGTTTTTGTGTTCTCACAAGATTTACACCGAGTAGTAGAAGTTACTTTACACTCTACCAAATGTCTTATACAATCATATTTTGCGCACAGAACTGAAAGAAATTCAAATGCATCTCGTTTTATGTTTATCGAAAAATGTTCTCCTAAATATTGCCGTACTGCACATGTGTTCAAATTGCGCATTCCATTTTCATATCGATGCATTATCAACCTTAACACATCTGATTTATCACAATTAAGCAGTTCTTTTCTAATGGTACTTAAATTTAACAGACATTGTAATACTGCATTTGCGTAACATGAAACTCTATCCGTATTTTGAAAACCATGTATAATCCAAATAGTATTTTGCCGAGATTTTTTATCTTGACAGTTCTGTTGAATAGAGTCAACTACTTTTGACAATGCCCATGAAGCACCTTTTACTTTGCGAAAACGTTCTTTTGAAACAGTAATTATTTCTGCTTCTGGTTTGTGGATTTGTCTCAGCCGATTATATTCAATAATGGCTTCTTCGTTAGCTGTTACTGCCGAAGGATCGTAGTTAATCAAATACAACCCTTCTAGAGACGTTACTCGTGATAATGCAACGTAAACTTGACCGCAATTAAATATAGAGTTACCTATGTCCATAATAGCATTTTGTAAGCTTAAACCTTGACTTTTATGAATAGTAATTCCATAACTCAGACACAGTGGAAATTGTTTTCTAATAACGTACGCTCTATCTACCACTTCAAATTTAACGCTCACTCTTTCAATTGAATGTTCTGATCCCGATGGCAAAAGAAGTTTGATTTCTTCTACACGATCGGTAGATGGATCTCGTACAACTGAAATTACTTTAGCTATTGTACCATTCACAAGACCCAAGGTAGCATCAATATTACGCCTTATCATCACTTTTGCTCCAATCTTAATTACAATTTCCTTTGAAAGTCCAGCAGTTTTAGAATTATCATCATCATTATTTGACAATACTTTTAATACTTTCTTTTTTACATATGGAATACAATCAATCATATCTTCGGCAACTAGTATTATCTCTTTCTCAGTAACGCGATTTAACATTGCAGTATTAAGAACATCACACATATGACAAGTAGGCAATAAACAAACAGCATCCGACGGTAAATCAGTAATAAAATTACACAATTCGTTCAATCTAGATTCAAAGAAATCACTTTTGAAAGATATTTTTCTACTTTCAAGAATCTCACAATCAGATTTCGTCACTAAACCAATACGAATTCTCGACAACAACTGTTTATAAGACTCATCTCCTTGTTGACGCATATTGATCGTCAATTCATCATAATCAAATAATGTGGTCCACAAATTAACAGCATTTAGAGAACCAATATATTTATTAATTTTGTCATTTGACAATCGCACGAAAACGGGATCTTCGCGTACAGGAGGTAATTGGAGCAAATCACCAAATAAAAGAATATGCCTTCGACCGAACCAACCATCTTCACAATCATTAGTATCAAATATTTCAGACATTCGAAGATGTATATACATTAAAATCAAATTAGATATCATTGACACTTCATCAATTACAAGAAGAACAACATCCTTAAGATCTGTAAAACTTTCAACACATGATCAGACAATTGCTTATACTTTGGAGTTTGACCGTGTTCAACAGGTAACTGAAGCAATCTGTGAACTGTCAAACCATCTATATTAAACGCTGCTATGCCAGTAGGTGCTGATACGGCGGTATCTTTATTGAGATTTTGTCTTATCCAGCATTTAATTGTTTTAATTAAGAAACTCTTTCCAGTACCACCTTCTCCGCTAACATATAATCGTAGTACTGAATTATCTGAACTTACAGTATCAATGACTCTATCGAATACTCTTCTTTGATCCGTATTTAATTTTGCTATCATTTCAGATACATCGATCTTCTCATCTATTTTATTACCAAGATCTCTAAAATCTTGCATCGCTTCACCAGCTTCAATATTTTGAACACCTATCGGATTGTCAGGGTCATCCTGAGACACATTTTTTTGTGAATCAACATATAAACGTTGTTGAACTAATTCATTTACAATTTCATACGCTTTTTGTAATTCTTCTAGTTTTTCGTGATATTGCAATGCATTCGTAAGATGTAATTTTATGTTATGAAATGATTGTGCATAAGTATCACAATTATCTCTAAGATCCTCTAATTTCCGCCATGGTTTAAACATAAGCAGTGAAGAAAAGAAATAGTCTTCCGGCTGTTTATTAACATTATGTCTATAATGATTTATAAGACATCCACGTTGTCGTTGTTTAATATAATTACTACTATTATCTATTTTATAATATTCAATATTTTTACTTTGCGGTTTGATTTTTGTGATGTCGTACCATTGTACAAATTCATAAAGAGACTTTGATTCTAATTCTTTCGGTCTTTGCGGATAATAATTATCTATTACAGATGGACAAAATATGTTTATAGATTCACCGTCAAGAGCTTCAATTTCTTTACGACTTTTTAATTTCCTATGCCGTATGGGATTAACATCTAACCATTTAATGATTGTATTTCGATCAGTCCCATATAAAGAAATTCCTAATAATGTATCAGCAGCTTCGAGAGCACCACATTCTCTTTGTGTCATGGAACGTAAAGCAAAATTCCAAAGATAACTTACCAATGATTTGTTTTTATTATCCTTACTATTAAGATCAAAATCAGACAGTTCACTTTTTCCAGCTTTATTCAAATACTTAGTAACATACCAAGTAAGCAATGATGATTTTTCACCAATAAATTGTATATCCATATTTCCTTCCCATGCAGTAAGAATAACAGGATTATAATCATTAATATCACCTTCATTATCCGTTCGAGGAACATCATACAATCTACTTTTATGTTTCAATTGTTTTCTACCTGCTATCGAAGTTGCCACATCTCTTATAATTAATGTTTCAGTAATGGGACGAGGAAATCCAAAACGACATCTACGAATAACTTTACGTCCTACTTTTTTAGATCGAAGACAATAATCATTATGTTTATGTCGTTGATGCGTATCGACACGTCTGTACAATAATGGCGATATATTTTGGTCTGGCATTTTGCAACTTATATATTGTAAAATAAATCGAGAGACTTCTTCGATAGAGGATTCACCAAATATAGGTGCATCTTTAATCCAAATTAATAAATGAAAATGTTGTATACCTCTACCTTGATATTCTCTTCGCCAAAAGTAATGTGTCACTTCTCCAATTGGATGATCTTTAGAACAAATAAAATCAAGCATTGCCTGAAATTTGTTATCAAGAAATCTTGACGTTGATACAGGATCTGCAGCAACAAGTGCACTGACGCTCGACGAAGAATCGTGCCATCCATTAACTTCACGAATATATTCACCTAAATCTTCCCATAACCATTCAGTAGGACTTAATGTTAAAAACCATGTCGCAGGTCCATAGTGTTGTGCCATACATCGTAAATCACTTCTCGGTCTACGCCAATATTGTTCCGTATTTCGAAGTGCAGAAAATATTGTATTTAAATTGGACTCCAGCAATTCTTTCGACATTGCTTCTAAATATTCGGCAGCCGTGTAACGAATCTGTGGATTAGTTATATTCATTTTATGATAAATTCCACGACTTAACTGGCGAATATTCGCATTATTTAACAAATAAAATAAGTATTGTTGATTTAATCTATATTGTGGATGCTTAGATTTCAAACGAGATTTGATAAATTCATGCTCTTGAAGTTTAACCGGTCTAGTTTCATCATGTTGTCCATTAATACCGTATGGAAATAAATCTGGAAAACACATTAAATCCAAATTTCTTTCGCGATTATCCAAAGGTGAATCTTGAATTTTTAACATTTGATACAAAGCAGTCGCAGTCTTATTAACCTTTTTTTCATACAAAGGATAAACAGTATATTGCTCGTAATAACTATCATTTTCATCTTTCTGCGTTAACATTGCTACGCATTGATCGTGTAATGTAACTTCTGCATGAGTTTTTATCTCTTGTATTTGCAGTTCGGAATTATTACATTCATCATTAAATGAATCTCTTGTATCATTTTCCGTTTCTTCCACCATGTGAAATTCAGGATTATTCAACTTCTCCAAACGTATCTCATCATAAGTATTAGGCAGTATAATATGAGAATACAAAGGATTATTATTTTTCAACCACATTAACGCTTCAAATATTTTTTTAATATCCACAAAATCTTCCCAGACAATTTTTGATTTAGTCGGAATATTTCGAACTATAATATACATTTCGTGATTGACATTTATTGGATCAGTGTCAGAACATAATTTATTCCAAGTCTGTTGTAAAGGAAGTGGTAAATGAAACGTCCTACCTTTAACTTTTTGTATCTTTTGTCTTTCAGGTATTTTTTTATTACTAACTGTTCCCATTTTATGAACAGTTTGAAAGGCTTTAGCTCTCTGTATAAGCACTTTTTCAAATGTGTTAAGAGACGATATTACCTCTGGCACATCGTTTACAAAAAGATTATTTAGAATACAATACGCAGGCATGAAGCCGCTACGAAACTTCCCTTCACAATAATTACATATATATTCTGGATTAATTTTTCGTTGCTCTACATACGCCATTAAGTCTCTCCAAATTGGAATACCTCTCTGTGCTTGAAGTTGACTAATTTGAGAAATGTTCCTTTTAAAACAAAGTCTTTCACATGACACACAAATATACTGTGGTGTATCTACAGAACGTTTAGTCAAAGCCTTAAACGCATTATGATATTTAGAAATAATATCGTCATCACTTAAAATTGTACCAGTTTGCTCATGTTTGTACATATCTACTTTCTCTTGGGCTGAAGTTACTATTTCATTTAAAGTATCTAGATCAGCAGAAGTTAATGCCTCACCGACTTTTGACGTTTTTTCGTGGAAATCTTTAAGTCGATAAATCAAACGTCTGATATACCTTACTTTTGGGAAATGAGGTGCTAACAATTGCATTGGAACGAACATTGCTTTACAAAGATTCAGATCAGTATAACAGCTATTCGGATGGCCTAATTTATCATTCGAAGTTTTCACAGTACATTCGAAAACTTTTTGTAATAATTTCGATACATTCTTCACACTACATGTATTTATAATTTCCAAAAGTTTTTGATATCGGTCAATTAACAGAGGATTAATTTTACATAAACTATTGCACAACCATGCACTTTTTGCTCGTGCTTGTATCAAAGATAATATATTAACAACTTGCCCCTTTACATTCATTTTGAAAGATTCAGTTATATTCACTTCAGGCAAAGCTATATCATAACATATAGAAATGTTCTCAATACGTGTTTTATCCTTTATGAAAGGCTTAGTTATACTAGATTTAGATGGAATAACGTTGTCGTATGTAGTGTCAACAAAGTAATTTTCAGACGAAGCTGTATGTCTAGATGTACCACACAACGCACGTAGTTTATCGTCAAATATAGAACATTCTTCAGCAACAGTCAAACATACTTCTGATTTCTTTTTAAGCTCAGATAACGTTTTGTATATTTTACGAATATAATTGTCTCTGATATTCATGCACCAACGTACTATTTTTTCAGCTTCTAATCGTTTTTCAATATAACTTTTATTGCTGTCTGTAATATTAAGTTTTCGTAAAATATTTTCAACAAATATTACCGAATTACCATGAATTTTTATAAAGTCTTTTGACCGAACCGATTTTACGTACTTTTTAGTAATATTTTTAGCAATATTTGTAACAATATTATTTTTCTTTTCAAGTATAGAGTTAGTACTTTTTTTTGATAATATCGCTTATTATATAGCCACTTACGATCAGAAGGTATACCTCTTTGTCTCTCTCGTTCACGCTGGCTATTCTTATTATATCGACGACACTGTTTAACACGATGATTTTCTGGATCTTGTTGATACCGACATCGTTTTTTAGCACGATGATTTTCTGGATCTTGTTGATATCGACATCGTTTTTTAGCACGTTGATTTTCTGGATCTTGTTGATACCGACATCGTTTTTTAGCACAATGATTTTCTGGATCTTGTTGATACCGATATCGTTTTTTAGCACGATGATTTTCTGGATCTTGTTGATACCGACATCGTTTTTTAGCACGATGATTTTCTGAATCTTGTTGATACCGATATCGTTTTTTAGCACGATAACTTTCATTTTTATATTTATGTTCTACTTCAGAATTAATATGTTCTGGATATTTGTTTTTCTTTTCATTATTCATACCTTGAACTTCTATTTTCTTTTGCTTGTTGCCACTACATAAATCATTATCCTCTCGAGTAATACAATTTTGAAACTCTTTATTAACTTGCGCAATATAAATATTTCTCATTATTGATTGTACATGTTCTTTTGGTGTACTCAGCGTTTTCGAAAAATTATTTAATTTTTCTTTAATTTGCTGAGAATTAAAATTTTCTTGAAATTGACTCAGTTTCTGTTTTTCCTTGTCATATTGACATTTTGTATATATCGTGTCAATTTCTTCTGCTTTTGCTTTTACTACTTCCAATGGAAATACTTCTAGAGGAGCATTGTAGATTGATAAATCTTGAGGAAAGTGCTCAATTACATTAAATTCAAAAAGTTTTATTAAATGCGAACGCATTAAGTTAATGTTATATTTTACTTTATCTGGTTTAATATCAAATACTAGTGAAATACCAAAGGCTATTGCAAAAACACCGCAATCGTTGAAATTTGGTTGTTCTTGCACAATAGGAAATTGAATAGGACACTTAATAAAGTTATACGTTGGAAATAATTTTTTCAAAAACTGTTTCTGACACTCGGTTAATATTTTTGTATTTAAAGAATCATAAATAAATAAATTTTTTGTATCGTAATAACTGCACACCCAACGGCTACCCAATAACTCAGTAGGTAATATCTGTATATGCTTTTTATTTCTTGGTACGGGTTGTATTGTGTCCATTAACTGTATTCGCCATGTATCAACAGGTCTATAATCTGAGTACGTTTTTAAAAGATCATTAAAATGATCCATATGCAGATCATTTAACGATCTGCCTTGAGCAATAATACTTTTTTGTTGCACCGACAGTGTCATTTCTCGTTGACATTTCTCTTTAACAAAATTATTTCTACATTGCATATATTCAACAGCATCTTCATTTTCTATATCTTTGCTTATATCGTGAATGTTGACGCTATTTTTCTCCTTGTTATCATAAATATTTTCAACACACGACATATTTCGAAATTGTTTATTAAATTGCCTAATATAAATATTACTCGTTACTGATTGTATGTACTTTTCTGATGTATTTATAAAAGAATTGTTATTTAATTCTTTCTTACTTTGTTGAGACTCATAATCTTTTTGTTTATTCGACGATTTCTTTTCATATCGACGGTTTGTACGTTTACGAACCGCATCAGCCTCTCTTACTCTTATTACTGCCAATGGAAACACTTTCTGAGGCACATCATATTTTAAATTTTGAGGAAAATGCTCAATAACATTCGATTCAAAAATTTTAATTAAATGCGAACGCATTGAGCTAACATCATATCTTACTTTTTCAGGCTTAATGTTAAATAATAATGAAATAGCGAAAGCTATTGCGAAAACACCGCAATCACTACAATTTGGTTGTTGTTGCACAGTAGGAAATATATTAGATTTCTTATCAAAGGGATAAAATGGAAATAATCGTCTCAAAAATTGTTCATGATGTTTATGCAACTTCCTTTTATTAGATGAATCGTAAATACATATATTTTTTGTATCATAGTAACTACACACCCAATGTCCATTCACATTCAATAACTTATTTAACTTACATAAATCCAGTGAATCAGATTCATAACTATGTAAATCGAAATCAGAACTATGTAAAATCTGTATATGTTTTTTACTTTCTGACATAGATGGAATTGTATCATCAAGAATATAACTTTGCAATGTACTAACTGGTCTATAATCTGAGCAACTTTTTAAAAGTTGATAAAAATGCTCTATATGCATGTCTTCTAACCATCTACCTTGAGCAATAATATTTTTCTCTTCTATCGGAAACATTACTTTTGTTTTTATAGACATTTTTATTATATACTACTCTTGAAAAAGACGTGTTAAATCAACAGTTGAAAGTCTCGAAATATGATGTTATCTCTTTTCCACGATTGGTTCTTTTACTTGGCACACTTCATATTGCAAGAACTATCAGTGCAATATCGTAACAGTTTTGACAATTCAACTATTGAAAAATTGAAATAATTCAAAGTTTTCTTATCTAAATCTAAATCTAAAATAAATCTAAAATCTAAAATTGTAATTGAAATTGGCGCACAGCAACCTGGTATTGGCGCACAGCAACCTGATATTGGCGCACAGCAACCTAGTATTGGCGCACAGCAACCTGATATTGGCGCACAGCAACCTGCTATTGGCGCACAGCAACCTGATATTGGCGCACAGCAACCTGATTTTGGCGCACAGCAACCTGGTATTGGCGCACAGCAACCTGATTTTGGCGCACAGCAACCTAATTTTGACGCACAGCAACCTGATTTTGGCGCACAGCAACCTGTTTTTATTGGCGCACAGCAACCTTCTGATTAAAAAAAGAAAGAAAAAAGAATAGAGAAAACAAGAAAAAAAGATTAGAGAAAAGATAAAAGAAATAGAAATATAGAAATAGAGACCAGAAAAAAAGAACAGAGAAAAAGATAAAAGAAATAGAAAAAGGAAATAGAAACAGAAACAGGAAAAGAAATAATAGAAATATAAAAAGAAATATACCTGTATAATGTGATCCTGAAACAAGAAATAACATTTTATATATGATGACATTAAAATGTCTTTATTATATTGTATTATTACTGAAAATTATAGTCTATGGCCGGTATTCATAGTCTGTTCTTAAATTTAAGTTCATCTTAAGTAAAAATTTAATATGTTGTAAACAAATTGCAGGGTTGTATTTACATCTTAACCCTTTGAGTCACGCAATTAAGGGAGTAGTCGAATCATTACAAAAAGCATGATTCTATACATTTTTGAGGTCGTTGAGTTTGCATCTGCCATCAAATTTTTGGAAAAATGAAATCCAAGATGGCTGACGCAATATGGCGGATTAAAAGGGTACTTAATCATAAATTTTCACAAAAATTAGTATTCTTTACATAAAATTCAATATCTAATAGTCTTCAGTTTCTGAATCCACTACCAACCATCAGGTTTGAAAAAAATGACACTGACACAGCTCACATACACAGTACTACTTCTCACAGCCCTCGACCGCTACACGCGCGTGTAGTGGAGAAAACGACTCTGCGATTCGGTCTCTGGTAATAAGCGATCTCAAAAACATAAATATAAAATGAAAAACTGTATGTTTGTAGAAAAATAACGTTCAGATAATCAAATTTTTACCTAAATTCTAGAAATTATCATTTTTTGCTCTCATATTTTCTTCAATATTTTGTTTATCCATCATCAGAATTCGTGTAAAATGCTCAAAATATGAAACTGCAACTCTTTCCACAACCGTCGGTACACAAAAAAATAGTTGTACTTTAAAAGTATATTTTTTAAATTTATCAAAATTGTCATCTTTATTAAAAAATGGCAGCTAAAGAGTAATAAAAAAAAACACGTTTTTTGACTCATTTTTTCGCCCTAGAATTTCAAATCAAACTATGTGCCAAACAATTCTATATGATGGAACATTAATCTCAGAAAAAATTTAAGTTGAGCATAGGGGTAGTTTTGGAGATACGAGAGGTCGAAATGACTAAATTCTCACTATTCTCAATATTGTTCAAGGACCGTAGAACAAAAAAAATCACTTCTTTGATAACAGTGGGGATTTGACTAAAATTTGTCAAAATGGTTTTCTGACTCTTCCATCTGAAAAGATATAGTTTCTGAAAATAACATTACAATATAAGCAGTAAATTTTTTTATACATGTATTTGATGTAGAAAAAAATTCTAAATTATTATAATATCTTTTGTCACTATGTACTGGAATAGATAGAACTAATCCTTTAGTCAGAAATCGCGGAAATTATATCTGATTCTGTAAAAATATAAAGGATTAAAATAAAGAGTTGCTAGTTGCTATGTTGAAAAACTGACGCAAGAAAATGTGTGAAAAGAACAATAAAAGAAAAATTCATTGTTTTTTTTTGTTTTTTAGGAATAGTAATTGTTATTTTCGGAAACTATATCTTTTCAGATGCGATTTTCAACTAAAGGGTTAGTCCTATCGAAAAAATGAAACAGATCTTTTTTATGCAGAATTTTAAGACAAACAACTTTTATCTAAAACATTTTTTCGTATCTGCACTTGTTTTCGAGAAATTTAATAAAACTGTTTTGAGGCTAGTGTTAAATATTAAACAACCATTAAAATATTAAACAACAGAAATGGAGGAGTCAGCAAACCATTTTGACTAATTCTAGTCAAATCCCCACTGTTATTAAAGATGTACTGATTTTTTTTTGTGTCTACAGTGCTTGGACAATATTGAGAATAGTGAGAATTTAGTCACTTTGACCTCCCGTATCTCCAAAATTACCCCTATGTTCAACTTAAATTTTTTCTGAGATTAATGTTCCATCATATAGAATTGTTTGGCACATAGTTCGATTTGAAATTCGAGGGCGAAAAAATGGGCCAAATTTGGGGTTATTCTTTATTTATTCCTAAATTTCAAATAACTAATGGCTTATTATCACTGAAAATGATGGGATTGATATTCGCAGTTCATTTTCGATCAAATATGTAATTTTCAAATTGACGGCTTTATGTCTATTCATATTGTTGAGAAAATACGACAGTTCGTAAATTTTTTTGCGATTAAGCCGCAATTTTTAAATGAAAATGACAATTTTGACAAATTTAATTCGTCGGGAGGGGGAATTACATACAATAAGTTACAAATGCCTTGTCGCCAGTCGCTAATGTTGCGACACGGCGATGTGATTCATTAATCAATCAATTATGTCGTTTGCGACTGGGGACAAGGCATTTACAACTTATTGCAGAACTGCCCTTAAAATACAACTATTTTGTACACCAATGGTTGCGGAAAGAACTGGAATTTCATACTATGCGATGTGAAAAACAATCATCAGAATTTGTGCAAAATGCTCAAAATATAAAACTGCAACTCTTTTGACAACCATCGGTACACAAAAAAATAGTTGTACTTTAAAAGTATATTTTTTAAATTTGACAAAATTGTCATCTTTATTAAAAAAAATGGCAGCTAAAGAGTAACCCCAATCTAATCCCAATCCCAACCCGTAGAGTCTGATGATACGGGCTTAAAGATTGCCTTGAAATAAAAATGGATTACAAATAATGGCCTATATATTTTTTCTTTATTTAATATCTCAACTATATAATCTAATTTAAACAAAGTGAACATTAATTATTATCCTCCCTTTATTAATTTTTATCTTTCCCTTTAGAACATATGTCAAGATCAATATCAGGCAGAATCATTAATGTTTACTTTGCTTTAATTAACTTGTACAGTTGAGATTTTAAAGAAGAAAAAAGTATACAGACTATAATTTTCACTAATTATAATAAAAATTAATTTGATTTGATTGATTTGGCAACGATTTGCCACTAAAGTAACTAATAACATTTACCTCGAAATATCAATTACGCATTACACGACATAACCCATAAAACATTAAAATATACTTAGTATATACAATGTATGTACATTTATGTATACTGAATATTCTATGAATATACATCCTAGATGCAAGTTACATACATAGGATGTGAAATCTATGTGCAAATGTAACCAGGAAAATATCCACAGAAGATCCACAGTACATACATATGTACATGATATATACATTCAGTGTATATACACTCTGTATATATATTCTTTGTACATTCATGTACATATTATGTATATACATTCTGTATATACATTCTTCTTATATATATACATACCATGTACATACCATGCACATACAATCTGTATATTTATTTTTTACACATGTATGTACATACTATGTACATACATATATATTAATTATATATATTAATATATATATATATATATATATATATATATATATTAAATATGAGCTATTGCTATCCTTATACGTATATACACACAAAAATACCTTCATACATGAATTTCAAACATATATATCTGTCCATCTACACGTATAGAAAATGTGCATATTCTCTGATAAAAATTGCATAATAAAATGTGCATAAATTTATTTGTTAAGGCCTTTGTTCCTGTCCCGTCTGTATTTGCTGATATGTACATGTTACATACATACATACATACATGTAATAATGCGCGCGCGCGTGTCTGTGTGTGTGTGTATATAAATCAGATGAAGGGTAATAAATATATACTACTAAGAAAAAAAAATTGTGTGTATTAAAAAAATACTATATTTATGATTATATTACATGTATGATTATATGATTATATCATCATTACTTAAATAAGAAAATTATGTTTAACATTTAAAAATTAAATTGCAAGTTACTTATTTGGTACATTATTTATAAAGAATATATAAAACTATAGAAAATAATATAAAACAAGAAAGAACACATTATAATCACATATACTGAGATAATATTAATATTTCGACAAGAGGCACATTGTAATTTTTTTGTTCAGTTCAATTTTCAGTTCTTTCATCTCCTTGAACTATATTACTATAATTATATAATGACTATACTATAACTACTATAATTATAATAATGACTATATTACTATAATTAATGAAAGACTATGTAATATATATCTTTTCATAATACAATTAAATATAAATATATATCTTTATAATATATAATATTTATAATATAGCTATTTTTAATTGTATTGTAACTAAAAAGTTATAACTAAGAATAAACAAAAAAAAATTAAACAGAAACTGTAAACCTTTTACACATTTTAAGATAATTAAACACTAAGAATAAAAACTCATCATTATTTAAATAAGAAAATTATGTTTAACATTTAAAAATTAAATTGCAAGTTACTTATTTGGTTACTTATTTGGTACATTATTTATAAAGAATATATAAAACTATAGAAAATAATATAAGACAAGAAAGAACACATTATAATCACATATACTGAGATAATATTAATATTTCGACACGAGGCATATTGT
Organism: Tetramorium bicarinatum; assembly: GCA_928718305.1. Lineage (NCBI taxonomy): Eukaryota > Metazoa > Arthropoda > Insecta > Hymenoptera > Formicidae > Tetramorium > Tetramorium bicarinatum. The sequence continues at coordinate 13,281 of CAKMUF010000137.1, read as the reverse complement.
AATTTTTTTGTTCAGTTCAATTCTCAGTTCTTTCATATCCTTGAACTATATTTTTATTTTTATTATTATTGTTAAATTTATCTTTACTTCTTACTAGCCATGCTTTTATGAAGCATATTATTTCTGCATCTGTGCACTCTTGAGTATTCTTGTTAAGTCGTACGGCATCTGTAAAGATTATAACTTATTATAACGTTATATATTTACATTTATATTTTATATATACATATATATGTATATACAATGTAATTATGTAAAGTTTATTTATTTACATTCTATATAATATATTTTTGAAACATATATTTTTTTCAATATATTATAAGAGAAACATACATCAGTATATCCAGACTACTTTAGTTTCTTTATTAATTTTATATATAATTTAAAGCTTTTTATATCAACTGAATTTTTATATAACTCATTTTATATAAACTAAATTTATAAACTAAATAATAAAATAATAAATATATAATCTAAATTAAAATTAGAGTCATATATGTTAAATATGAGATATAAATGTGCTGATAAATAAAGGATATCAAAACATGATGCTTAAGAATATATAATACTTGAATAAAAATTCTATTGTATATAACAATATTATAAAATAAAGATATTTATTATATTATACGAAACTTTTTTACTACTATATGTTTTGACTAATAAATATTAAAAATAAAAACTCTATACCTCGTATTTGTAGTAATCTATTCTTAAGATAATTATATTAATATATATATATTATAAAAAAATTAAAAAAACATTTTATAAAACTAATTTGGTAATGTACAGAAAATAATAGACAGATTAGTAACTTACAGAGAATAACAGAAGCCACAGCTAAATTTTTAAAAATCTTCTTTTTTTTCGCTCCTTCCCATGAATAAAACATGCCAACTTCGTTAGTAAAAACGTGATACATAATTCTCCTTACAACTTCTTTGACATTATTTCCTCCAATACGACTTAAATTTTTAGCCTAACATAATAATGAAATCATTATTTGATTATTTATTTACATTTTTAAATATATAATTTTTACAATTTTTTTAATATAAAAAAGATTTAAACATAGAAAATATTTTAAATATATTACAAATTACAAATATTCAAACATGCAAATATAATTAATGAATAATTAATTCTATGACGCTATTTTTATCTCTAATTCTTTGATATAACTGCATTTTTTATTTAGTAGAAAAATATTTTTCTTATATAATTATAATTTTCTTACCAATGTTGTTTTATTTTCTTTAGAATTCATTAGCCAATTTTCTAATTGAGTTAGTGAATCTTCATTTACTGGAAACGATTGAATGATGTCGGGAACATTATTACATGGAAATGATATTTGTGATGCATCTGTTTTATCTTTTAGTAGAACGTTGACAGTTTCAGAAATATCATCAAGTTTGAGGTTCAGAAGGTGTAACTCCTTTAAAACCCGTTTTTTAAATGCTAAAATAAAATATGTATATCAGGATGTAATTTCAAAGCTCTCAATTTAAATTTATGTATATTAAAGATACGTCACACAATTCAAACAAGCTCTAGTGAAAGAAATCAATTGACATCAGGAAAACATTGTTGTCTTAAAGAAAAAATATTATTTTGCAACAAGCAATACAAATTTTCTCTTTAAGATTTTTTGTCTGAAATATTCTTTTTTTATCTTCCACACATTGAATGCTAGATCTCATTCCAATTGCGTGATGCATTCTATTTTGATAAGTTATTAAATGTCAAATGTGAAATATACACCTTTCTCATCAATATTTAATTCAAAATTCGAATCAAATTCATGATTTGTAGGTTTTACTGCAGTATTACTAGAAGTAGAATTAATAGTATCAGAAGTAGTTATACTAGTAGCTTTGAATTGATTCTCATCAGTATTATTTTCCACTCTCGTCCCTAGAAGAGAAAATATAAATTAAATTAATATTTTTTTGCGTACAATTATATATATTTTTAGATTAATAGCTGCTATATAAATATCAAGTTAAAGTATAACAAAAAAAAATAGAATTTTAAAGTTGTTTTATGTATTTTTGTATTTTCTAATATTAATTATTATACATATTTTCTTAAAATTATTTTTAATGTATTATTTGTTATAAAACGTGAATATATAATATTTTATATATTTATTTTATTTTTACTTACTATCACTCGATTCAGTTGGGGCTTCAGGGTACATTACTACGTCATCATCTGATGAAATTATCTGTGATGTTTCAGACGATAATTCACTATCAGATTTGTTATAGCGTTTTCTTTTTTTCGTGTAATGTTTTTATATTTTCATTGTTGGAAGAAAGATTATTCGTCATTTTTGCTTTGTTAGCTTTTTGTTGCGCTATTTTATAATTGTCTATAACATATTTTAAATAAATAATTTATAATTATATCAAATTAGATTATAAAAATGAAAAATTTATATGAAATCTGTGCTTCTAATTAAAAATAAAGTATCACAATATGAGAGCGTTAAATATAGTTATTTAGATAATATAATTGCTATATATAAAAATATATAAAAAGTTTTATAAAGTAAATGTGTGTGTATGTATAAATACGTGCGCGCGCGCGCGCGCGTGTGCGTGTGTGTGCGTGTGTGTGCGTGTGCGTGTGTGTGTGTGTGTGTGTGTGTGTGTGTGTGTGTGTGTGTGCGCGTGTGCGTGTGTGTGTGTGCGTGTATATAAATGTATACTTTACCATAAGCGCCCAAAATATTAGCTCCATAGAGCATCCAATTTGTTTCGGGATAATGTTTTTTCTTTATAAAATCAATTATAGCACTTTTTGTTGTGCCTTCAGGTGGCCAATAACATTTTAATTTTTTTTTAATATACCATGTTTTTGGTACAGCTTCCACAGTGTTTTCAGCATCAAATTTGACAACGAACCAAGTTATTTTGTCAATAAGTCTTTGATATTTCATAACAAAAGAATATTAAACATTAAATTTTTAAACGAATATATAAGGAGCAGCTAATTTTAAATTATGGAAAAAATTATGAATTTTTTAATCAAATTAAAATTATAGCATTAATTTATATATGTAAATTAATTATATATGTAGTTTATATATTACAGATTATTTAAATTAAATTAAATTATTTATACATGTAAAAGAGGAAATGAAATAAGCTTGTGTTTATAAGGTAACACTATCAATTTTCTTTTGATAAAATTAATGTCCCATACTTGAAGTGAATTATTTTCATTTTTTATATATTGAATATTAAATAAGGACGACGAACATGGCTTTGAATAAAAATGATCTTGCTTACTGTACGTGTAACCTAATAAACATATACAGCCTTCACAAGAAGCAAAATTTTTAATTTCAACAATAATATTATTTTTTAATTCTACAAATCTATCAGCTACTTTGGAAATATCTAAGCAATAATTATTTGTTTGCATTTTTCTATATTGAGGACATGTACAATTATTTGTCAAAGGACCATTAAAATGTTCTATCAATAATTTTACAAAAGTACCATTATTCATAATATTAAAGGAGACATGTTTAGTAATATTATTTTCCTCAAACACACGATGTATAACTTGTTCTAAAGGCAGAGCAGATTTACGAACTTTTTTTTTAATTTTTGCATGTAATTTTCAAAAGGAAAAGCGCTAAAATTATCAAGTGAACCATATAATTTTACACAGTCACTTAAATTATGTATATTGTGTGATACAAAGTCTGGACCGTAAATTTTAATAGACTGACAAATAAAATGTTTCATTAAACTGTTAGCATATGACACATTATTTTCAAATTTCGAATAATCTTGACTTATCATTATAGAACTTGCAAGACTTAATGTAATGAAATTATTGTAGACTTTGGATGAAAGAATTTGTTTCAAAACTATAGGACCAGTATATAATAAAAAAAGTCTAAACTCTGTAGCTTTATACCTTTTACACTCTAGTATGGAACGTGTTTTTCTACAAAACTCATAAGGAATGTATCGTTTTAATTTTAAAAGATTTTCTGATATTTTATTGACATCACGAGCTCGTAATTTATGAGGTTGTTTACCATATATCCATCCATATCGTTTATGACAAAGAAGTCTTTTCATGCCACCTAATAGGAGATTATGCATATAATCTATTGGTACATTATCTATTACATTAAAATTTGGTATTTCTAACAATCTAGTTGTACCCATATGATGCTCAGGTTGAGCATAAGTTCTAAACGAATTATCAGTTCTTTTGCGAAAATGCTCTGTTTCAGTAAAACATAGTACATGATTAACCATGTCACCCTCTTGATCACATTTTGTGCATGAAAAGTGACCCGTATGATTTTTAACAGCTAAAACATATGATTTTGCTGGTGAATCGCAAATTAACATTAAAATTCGGAATTTAAATCTAAAAAGATTTATTAATATTCCATTATTTGATAAATAAATACATTCATCTATAAAATCTTTTAAAAAATCATTTGCAGATTTTGGTTTTACTGAACCATGATATAAGGCAACTAAAAAGACTTCTTTCATAAGAATTTTTATTGATTTTACCGAACATAAAATAGGCCAAAATGAGCTATTAGAACTTTTACTTAATGGTAAACCATCAATATTTACTGCTAATGAAAATTCTTCATTTTCTTGTATGCTAATTTTATGATTTTTACAAAATAAATTTAATGTTTTTTCTATACCAAAATAAAAATATGTCCCGCAACCTAAAGGTGTTACATTAATTTTACTGGGCGTTTTAACAAGTGTTCTTGGATCTTTTGGTATATTGTCACATCCCGGTATTTCTCTTATTATAGAAAGTAGACTTCCTAGTGACGACAATGTTATATTTTCTGTTATAGCCCACGTAGCTAGTTTTGAGATTAAAAATGCATTATTTTTTATATTATTGTTGTTATATCTAATATTATTTGATAATTCGTCATTATTAAGTAACTCGTTATTAGGTAACTCGTTATTAAGTAACTCATTATGTAGAACATTTATATCATTATTATATGGAACGTTTGTAACATTATTTTGCAAAACATTTATATCATTATATGGACTGCCGTCATTGGAATTTACGTCGTTATCACCAGCAATGATATTATTTTCGATTTTTCCATTATTATTATTATGGGAATTACTAATATTATGAGAATCACAAGATGATACAGAATTACTGCTAATTAACGTTAAAGATCGATTAATTTTATTTTTAAGCTTTCTGTGAAACTTTACTTTATTCTTTGTCTTTAACTTATCCATGATAAATCTAGATTAAGAAAATAACCTAAACACGTGTTTGAATATTATACAAATTAAAAATATATATTTTATGTATATAAAGAGATACTTTGAAAGTTTCCTCTATTAGTCTCACAAACACTTAACCTGATATGAGTAAAATATGGAAATACTGTAATGAAACTGCATCAACAACTGTAACAACACTGCAATGAAACTTTGGCGAGAAAGAATACAGCTCAGCGTTGCGATATGCAGAGATTAAGGACGGAACAATGGGCCTGTTCTTTTCGCTGCACTGCTGCACCAGTGCATGATGTTAGACCGAGAGAAAGTATGTTTGTTTCATTTTAACTTATTGCACCAGTGCAATAAGTTAGAATGAAACAAATGTACTTTTTCTCGTTCTTACTTATTGCACTAGTGCAGCAGTGCAGCGAAAAAGAACAGGCCCAAGCCTATACCATGCGATTAACGTCGCTGCGATGCGTGATATCCAATGAGAGTTGAGGTTTATAAGAAAAGTCAAACCTCATTGGCTACCGCGCGTCGTTAATCACGCTAGGCTGCGTTCAAAAATTTCACTCGGGTAAAATTCTGTCTTTGTTACTATGAAACTTTGTTACTTGCTGATTGTGAGAATTAAGGAGGGATTCTAGTGTAACAGGCCGAAAAATAAGCGATATTAATGAATTTTTTTCTAGAAAATTATTAATGATATCTAAATAAACTTTTTTAGGATATAAAGAAGCATTCTTAAAGTACAAAAAACTTTTCGGTTTTTTAAATTCTTTATATTATATTTTAATATTATATTTTAATAAATAATTTAATATACCGACACCTCCCTGCGATATACCGTCTATTGACATACCTTGTTACGTTCTTGTAAGTTATTTGAAAGCAAAAAATAAAATATTTTCTGAAAATTAGATGTTTTCCGCTGGTACTGAATCTATAAGTAATAACAGAAAAATAAAAAATGAAGAAGGTTATAACGTTTTAAAAAAAATTTTCTTTTTCGACCTAAAATTGATCATATATTGATAAAGAAAATATTATAAATAAATGCAATAAAAATAAAATAATAGATTCAGTATCAAGAGAAATTGAATGCAATTTAAACGAAGTTGACCGGTTTATTAGTTTTCAAATTATTGTGCACGCCAACTTGAAAAACATGGTTTCAAGAAAAACGCGTTTAAAGTTTTGAATAAAGTTTTACGATACTTACCGAAAAATCAACTTGAACGTCTGCTGTTTCGGCACCATAAATTAAACCCTCTTCTTCTTCAAAAAAGCACGTAATCGACAGACTATTTTTAAGATTCAACGCACATCAGAGAAAATATATCAAGCCTATCGTACAATATAAATATAAAAGTACAGGATAGGAACAAGGAATAATACAGACAAGAAAGAGGAAAGATCATTTTTCTTTCTCTTTTGTATTATTATATGTTCCTCTTGCCCGTACTTTTGTATTGTGCAATAGGCTTTATAAATATTAAAAAGTATATAAATATTAAATATATAAATATTAAAATTATAAATATTAAAGTAAGAGAGAAAAGGAGATCTTTTTTTTCTCTTTTATTTAGTATTTATTTCTAATAATTTTCCGTTTATTATGCGTTTAATACGTTTATTTACTGAGAATAATAATAAATTATTAGTACTTTCTATTATAATAATTAATAGGGTTAATATAATTACTTGATACAGCATTGGACATTCTGTGAATATACATCTTACTTCCCTAACATGAAAATAATATCCTGTATGTCGAATGTTCATACATTTTATATACATGATTTGGATAGACATTAAAATATGTAATATGTATATTCATTGATGTATTTTGTATGTACATTTTACATACACTATATATCTTATCGTACGTAATATCTATACATGTACATGTATACAGAATATTCTAGAATGTTAGAGACAAAACTCTTGTACAGATAGAGCGGACTAAACTGAGTTGAAAAGTCTTCTAAAGTCCAATCCTTTTGCAATTTTCGTAATAGTTAATGAGTTATTAAATGTAAAAAATCGGAAGGAGGGAAAATGCGGTGCGCGAGACGTGCGAATGGCAATAGAAACATGGGCAGAAAGTCCGCGCTCACATCTCGCGCAACGCGCTGTCTATCCCTTCTTCTGATTTTTATCAATTAATAACTCGTTAATTATTGCAAAAATTGCAAAATGGGAGAAGACTTTTCAACTTAGTTTAGTCTGCTCTATCTGCATACGAACTTTGTCTCAAACCTTCTGGGACACCCTATGCGTGTGTATATACATATACAAATACACACACACACACACACACACACACACACACACATATATACATATATATTAATGATATCAAACGTATATACGTATATACATAATAAATATATATATATATATATATATATATATATATATATATATTTGGCATCAAATATTGTATATACATATTGAATACATCGGTGAATATACATGTTGTGTATTATTATGTATATTCAAATTATATATATGTAATGTATATACATTAAATGTTGTGCACTGTATATACGTATGAAGTACATTAATGAATATATATATAATGTACCATAATGTATATTCAAATTATATGTATGTAATGTATATACATTAAATGTTGTGCACTGTATATACGTATGAAATACATTAATGAATATATATATAATGTACTATAATGTATATTCAAATTATATATATGTAATGTATATACATTAAATGTTGTGCACTGTATATACGTATGAAATACATTAATGAATATACATATAATGTACCATAATATATATTCAAATTATATATATGTAATGTATATACATTAAACGTTGTGCACTGTATATACGTATGAAATACGTTAATGAATATACATATAATGTACCATTATGTATATTCAAACCAAGCATATGAAATGTACATTCATTCTACATACAGGATATTATTTTCACATAATGGAGAAAAAAATGCATGATCTACTGTTACGATATGTTGTGCCAGCATATAATGCTTAAAATTTATTCTATTCATGCTGATAAGCCCAATTTTTGCCCCATTTCTGCCATCATATCATATAGCAGATTTTATTACATTTCTGTTTCATTTTTAAATGCATTATCTGATAGGCAGATAATGCACTACTGTAAAAATTATCATAGCCTAACTTGCAGCATACAATTTGCAAACTCTGCCTCTAGCAAACTTGACTATTAGGGGACTTATGTTTGTTGAATCTATTTTCAAAATAAATAATCTCGCAAGTTTCTCATAACTTGATTTAATATCCCGCTATGACTTCAGCGAACATTCGCTAAAAGATAAAAAATCCAGCGAACAGCGTTTATTCGCTGGCGAACAACGAATGACCACGTGACCTTTATTCGCAGCAATTTTCTCGCTACATGAATTGGCACCTAAAAACATTACCCAAATGTATCTAGATATATATGCATCTAGTACCTATTCAATGACGAAGAAAAAAAGTGCGACGACCTTAAAATTGAGAAGACGATCTAAAAAAAAAAGATGGCGGAAAGAAAGGCGGAAAAAAGTCAAGAGTAAGTAGAGAATACAATATATATAAAAGAAAGATAGATTAAGTATCGAATAATTGTAATTAAAAATAAAATTTTGTTTTCTTTCAGTTTCAACATGGATATTGAAGATCTAGATGTTAGAGACGAGTACTCGTTTACTAGAGTACAGCCGTCCCAGAAACAGTCGGTGCCATCGACGTCGATGGCACCGCCGCAGCAGCAGCAGCCAAAAGGACAACCGCCGCCTCAGACGATGCCATCGACGTCGAGGGCACCGGAACCGCAGCAGCAGCAGCAGCAGCAGCAGCAGGAGCAGCAGGAGCAGCAACAGCAGCTGCAGCAGCAGCAGCAGCAGCAGCAGCAGCAGCAACAGCCAAAACAGAGGCAACAGGAAAAAAAAAGACGTAAGCAAAGAATATAAATTATATATATATATATATATAACTATGTATTAATTATCGTTAATAAATTAATAAATATATTAATACATTTTTCTTATTTTCAGCACCTCGCTGGCAAAGGGCTGGGAAAAAGTGGCGAGAAGGCTATCGCGGCCGTGGCCGTGGTGGCCGTGGTGGCCGTGGTGACCGTGGTGGCCGTGGCCGTGGGTACGGAGGGTACGGCCAGCAACAGATTTTTTTTAATAATTATTATTAAAAATGTATTTACGTCGATTTTAATAAAATGACTAGTGGCCGTTGAAGATGACAAACATTTTTCTGTCTTGCCGAAGTGTGATTGTTTCAACGATACAATTCGAGAAAGCAGCAACTCAGTGTTTCTGTCTGACTAGGGTCCAATCTTGTTATAATATTTAAATTAACAAATGTTATGAATTTTGTTTTATTTTACAAATAGAATAATGTTATTATGTTGTGAGCAATATTTATATATAAAATAATAATTAAAAGATTTCAAATAATTAAAAAAATCAGAATCATTTCATGGGATTTTAAGTTGCTCCCTTTTCGAACTGTGCTATTATCATGTTTACAGTCCATCGGTTGCTTTTCAGTTCGAGCAATATTTCTTCTTTATGAAAATATCTACGCCAGCCTCTTAAACCTAGAACTACACACACATAAATCCGCAAGACCCGACAAGAATTTCGAACTATTAGTATTCTTGAGAACTTCTCCTTGCAAATTTCGCCAAACATCTGTTTTTTTTTATTCAGCAAGTTGATTAGAATTTTTTAGAATTTTATTTTACAATGTCCTGACACTTTTTTGGAAAAAGATTTGTCGAAAAATATGCTTTTTTTTACCAGAATTACATACAAAAATATTCAATTGGGTTTGCGAGACCCGGCACGTAGTCCACGTGTATAAAAAAAAACGTGCATGTAGTTCTAAGATTAATAATGCGTGACTCACATGTGATGATATTTTTATATTTAGCAGGACGTAAATAGTTAGTATAGTAGACTAGAAATATTACTTTTACTACGTCACAATAACGTTACTTTTCTTCAGAATAAACGAGGACAATTGTGATAGTGGATATGTATCTATTGTCTCGATGTGTAAAACGAGTATTTCTTAATTTACTATAATTAAATAATTTTTTATATTTTTATACTTAAATGTCAAATTTTTTGCGGACACATACTTGAGTACATATCGAAATATCTATATGTTTACAAATTTCTTTGATATGTATAAATACTGATAAATATACTGGTAAATATTGTTTACATTTCGATCTGATCGACATATAACCACAGTGTATGTAAGTAATTATCTGCTACAAAACTTATAATTCAGAATCCAGATAGGAAACTTCTACAATAAATGTACAATTATTGCATCTTCCCATTCACTTCACAATAATTATCTTATGATGATCTGCAAAATGCATATTTTTTGCTGAAATAGAATTTTACAATTCTATTTAAAATTTATAAATTCTAAATATTGAGAAAATAATGATGCAAAGTTATATAAAAATATTAATGTTGCAACGATTTTCACAATAATTACAAAATTAATTTCTGAAATGTAATCAGTATAATAATTGTGCTAAGATGATTCTTACTATTGTCACAATTACCTAGAAATTTATTTTAGGCATCAATTTTTTAAAGGTAAAGGTCAACACTCATCAGTCCAGATGGTCTTACACTATGCATATGCAGTTATGCAATTTTGTATGCAAAGGCCCTTAAAAATAAATGTTTTGTACACTATTACACGAGTTGCATAGAAATTGGAAATACATAAGGTTTTAATATTAAAATATTACGTGTAAGTATACGGCCGCCACTGTATTTAAATAAATAACACGTTTCTATTTTCCAAGATAAGTTTATAATTATCGTCGGAAAATGAACTATTTTAACTGTCATTACGCATTCTGCGTAGTTCTAAATATGCATTCTAAATAGTATCTTCCATTACAACTTGATTTTAAATCAATTCGGTCAAGGACAAAGCAGGGTCGACTAAGAGCTGTAAATCAACGTTTACACGACCAATCACTTGAATCCAAAACTGGCTGAGTGTTTTCACCGCAGATACGTACACTTCCATTGTACCACCTATTAAAATCGCAATTTAATTGCAATATAGTACCAAACAAATTAATGAATTTTAATAGAAATATACAAATTTACAATTATATGCACCTTCTAATTCAGAACTTAAAACATTACTAGACGTGTTAAACTTATTGTTAGATGAAGACGATTTAGATATACCTTTTATTTCAACATCATTTGATTCAATATTAGATTTATAGATCTCTTGAATTTTAATTTCTATCGGACTGATTTAACTTGCTCAGTAGTTCCTTTTATTGTTACTTTTCCTTTTTCATCTATAATCGAAAAAGAATTTATTGTATATAATAATAACTTAATGATAAAATGAAAGATCATATTCATTGAAACAAATGTGTTTAAATAATATATACCTATAACATTAATTTTATCATCAATAATGATTCTTGTACCAGACTCTTTCTATTTCTTGCATAATTCAATTATCTTTTTCTAAGATTGTTCTACAAGTTTCATATAATAAGGAATAATCACAAATTTCATTATCAGAATGATTATTTATGTTTTTAACATCAGAATGTCTACATCAGGGTGTCTCGCAGATGCAAGTTGCATCTTTAACTGAACTTGACTGAGCTTCGACTTCCTCCTGAACGTTGTCTTTTATTTAAATAATGGCTGACGCTATTTGATCAGCAGTTCCTTTTAATATAATCCTTCTCTTCAATACAGCTATAAAGAATTAATAATTATTACAACATAAGTAATATGTTATATACATGATATTGTGTACGTACTTGTAGTTACATGAGGATTATTCTCAATTATCAGTTTTGTGCCATTAAATTTTTGAATCTTTTGCGAAAATCCATTCGAATTCATATTTTCTTTAAACATATTTTTAGAAGCTTCGAAAGGCACGAACAATTCAAAAGTTTAGATGACTGGTATATTATTAAATTTAATTTGTATCAAATTCTGTGCCATGTAAATGTTTTCCATGTCATCAGACCGTATTTGACAGATACGTTCTGAGGAAAATGAGTTTTCTCTTTCCATTTTAATGCGCGTGTTAGTTGAATGTTCAATTCTTTTTATTACAGAATCACCTCTACCAATAACAGCAAACACGTATTTCTTAGGTATTGTAAATTGAATTATATGCTGAATTCTTTCCGTTTGGATGTTTAAATTAATATCTTAAACATTATTTAGTAATTATTAATCTTTTTCATAGGCGCATAGCAGCCTTATATCGGCGCATAGCAGCCTTATATCGGCGCACAGCAGCCAATATTTTAATATCAATATATAATATAAATCGCACACGTTACACGATTGAAAAGATAGATAAGCTTTTTTAAGAGTTTGTCCAATTTACGCGGTGAGTCCATATTTGACCATCCTCTTCCCATTCTTTCGACGGTAAAATTCTATTTAAAATTTCAGTAATCTCTCGTCGTGCATCAGCTGACACTGGGATTGTTTGAATTTTGCAGGCCGCTATACCAACTTTTGCCAGTGCTGGATCCTTACATACCTGTTGTTTAATGAAAACAATACATAAGCAGAGATGTAATTTATAAAATTTTGCAAAAATCCATTATAACCCATATTTCCTTTAAACATATTTTTAGAACTTCAAAAGGCACGAACAATTCAAAAGTTTCGATGACAGGTATATTATTAATTTTATTTTCTATCAAATTCTGTGCCACGTAAAAATATTTTCCATGTCATCAGACCATATTTGACACATACGTTCGGAATACGTACGCACACGGTACGCACACCTACACAGTTTGTTCGATAGGAATGGTGTGGAAATAACTACACACCGTGGTTTCGCTTTAAGCTAATGTTCGCCTTACTTTATTATTAACGTGTACACTTATGCACTTATGCACTTATGCAGTTATCGTTATGCTCTTTCGAAGCTATAAGAACGAATGTCTCGAAATCTGCCTGTACCACC
>CAKMUF010000136.1:0-13427 GCA_928718305.1 Tetramorium bicarinatum | reverse complement strand
CTGAGGACATACTTGTTCAAAGATAGGAAACGCATTGAACAATGTCTGCGATATGACAACGGCCGCTGAGAACGTATTAGTTCAAAGATAGGAAACGCATTGAATAAAGCCTGCGAAGTGGCAACGGACGTTGAGGACGTACTAGTTCAAAGATAGGAAACGTATTGAATAAAGCCTGCGATATGACAACGGCCGTTGAGAACGTACTAGTTCAAAGATAGGAAACGCATTGAATAAAGTATGCGAAGTGGCAACCGCCGTTGAGGACGTAATAGTTCAAAGATAGGAAACGCATTGAACCAAGCTTGCGAAATGAAAACGGCCGCTGAGGACATACTTGTTCAAAGATAGGAAACGCATTGAACAAAGTCTGCTATATGACAACGGACGTTGAGGACGTACTAGTTCAAAGATAGGAAACGCATTGAACCAATCCAGCGAAATGAAAACGGACGCTGAGGACGTACTAGTTCAAAAATAGGAACCGCATTGAACCAAGCCTGCCAGATGACAACGGCTGCTGAGGACGTATTAGTTCAAAGATAGGAAACGCATTGAATAAAGTGTGCGAAGTGGCAACGGCCGTTGAGGACGTAATATTTCAAAGATAGGAAACGCATTGAACCAAGTCAGTGAGATGACAACGACTGCTGAAAACGTTCTAGTTCAAAGATAGGAAACGCAATGAACCAAGCCTGCGAGATGAAAGTGGCTGCGGAGAACGTACTAGTACAAAGATAGAAAACGCATTGAACCAAGCCAGCGAGATGACAACGGCGCTGAGGACGTAATAGTTCAAAGATAGGAAACGCAATGAACCAAGCTTGCGAAATGAAAACGGCCGCTGAGGACGTACTAGTTCAAAGATAGGAACCGCATTGAACCAAGCCAGCGAGTTGACAACGGCCGCTGAGAACGTACTAGTTCAAAGATAGGAAACGCATTGAATAAAGCCTGCGATATGACAACGGCCGTTGAGAACGTACTAGTTCAAAGATAGGAAACGCATTGAATAAAGTATGCGAAGTGGCAACCGCCGTTGAGGACATAATAGTTCAAAGATAGGAAACGCATTGAATAAAGCTTGCGAAGTGGCAACGACCGTTGAGGACGTACAAGTTCAAAGATAGGAAACGCATTGAACAACGTCTGCGATATGACAACGGCCGCTAAGAACGTACTAGTTCAAAGATAGGAAACGCATTGAATAAAGCCTGCGATATGACAACGGCCGTTGAGAACGTACTAGTTCAAAGATAGGAAACGCATTGAATAAAGCCTGCGAAGTGGCAACGGCCGTTGTGGACGTAATAGTTCAAAGATAGGAAACGCATTGAACCAAGCCAGCTAGATGACAACGGCGCTGAGAACGTATTAGTACAAAGATAAGAAACGCAATGAATAAAGTGTGCGAAGTGGCAGCGGCTGATGAGGACGTACTAGTTCAAAGATAGGAAACGCATTGAACAACGTCTGCGATATGACAACGGCCGCTGAGAACGTATTAGTTCAAAGATAGGAAACGCATTGAATAAAGCCTGCGATATGACAACGGCCGCTGAGAACGTACTAGTTCAAAGATAGGAAACGCATTGAATAAAGCCTGCGAAGTGGCAACGGCCATTGAGGACGTAATAGTTCAAAGATAGGAAACGCATTGAACCAAGCTTGCGAAATGAAAACGGCTGCTGAGGACATACTAGTTCAAAGATAGGAAACGCATTGAACAAAGTCTGCGATATGACAACGGCCGCTGAGGACGTACTAGTTCAAAGATAGGAGACGCATTGAACCAAGCCAGCGAGATGACAACGGCGCTGAGGACGTAATAGGTCAAAGATAGAAAACGCATTGAATAAAGCCTGCGAAGTGGCAACGGACGTTGAGGACGAACTATTTCAAAGATAGGAAACGCATTGAACAACGTCTGCGATATGACAACGGCCGCTGAGAACGTACTAGTTCAAAGATAGGAAACGCATTGAATAAAGCCTGCGAAGTGGCAACGGCCATTGAGGACGTAATAGTTCATAGATAGGAAACGCATTGAACCAAGCCAGTGAGATGACAACGACTGCTGAAAACGTACTAGTTCAAATATAGGAAACGCATTGAACCAAGCCAGCTAGATGACAACGGCGCTGAGGACGTACTAGTTCAAAGATAGGAAACGCAATGAACTAAGCTTGCGAAATGAAATCGTCCGCTGAGAACGTAATAGTTCAAAGATAGTGCACGCATTGAACCAAGCCTGCGAGATGACAACGGCTGCTGAGAACGTACTAGTACAAAGATAGGAAACGCATTGAACCAAGCCTGCCAGATGACAACATCTGCTGAGAACGTACTAGTACAAAGATAAGAAACGCATTGAACAAACCTGCCAGATGACAACGGCTGCTGAGGACGTTCTAGTTCAAAGATAGGAAACGCATTGAATAAAGCCTGCGAAGTGGCAGCGGCCGCTGAGGACGTACTAGTTCAAAGATAGGAAACACATTGAATAAAGCCTGCGAAGTGGCAACGGCCGTTGAGGATGTACTAGTTCAAAGTTAGGAAACGCATTGAACAAAGCCTGCGAGATGACAACGGCCGCTGAGGACGTACCAGTACAAAGATAGTGCACGCATTGAACCAAGCCAGCGAGATGACAACGGGCGCAAAGGACGTAATAGTTCAAAGATAGAAAACGCATTGAATAAAGCCTGCGAAGTGGCAACGGACGTTGAGGACGTACTAGTTCAAAGATAGGAAACGCATTGAACCAAGCCAGTGAGATGACAACGACTGCTGAAAACGTACTAGTTCAAAGATAGGAAACGCATTGAACCAAGCCAGCGAAATGACAACGGCGCTGAGGACGTAATAGTTCAAAGATAGGAAACGCAATGAAATAAGCTTGCAAAATGAAAACGGCCGCTGAGGACGTACTAGTTCAAAGATAGGAAACGCATAACACAAAGTCTGCGATATGACAACGGCCGATGAGAACGTACTAGTTCAAAGATAGGAAACGCATTGAATAAAGTGTGCGGAGTGGCAACGGCCGTTGAGGACGTAATTGTTCAAAGATAGGAAACGCATTGAACCAAGCCAGTGAGATGACAACGACTGCTGAAAACGTGCTAGTTCAAAGATAGGAAACGCATTGAACCAAGCCAGCGAGATGACAACGGCCGCAAAGGACGTAATAGTTCAAAGATAGGAAACGCATTGAACCAAGCTAGCGAGATGACAACGGCGCTGAAAACGTAATAGTTCAAAGATAGGAAACGCAATGAACCAAGCTTGCGAAATGAAAACGTCCGCTGAGAACGTACTAGTTCAAAGATAGTGCACGCATTGAACCAAGCCTGCGAGATGACAACGGCAGCTGAGAACGTACTAGTACAAAGATAGGAAACACATTGAATAAAGTGTGCGAAGTGGCAGCGGCCGATGAGGACGTACTAGTTCAAAGATAGGAAACGCATTGAATAAAGCCTTATAAGTGGCAACGACCGCTGAGGACGTACAAGTTCAAAGATACGAAACGCATTGAACCAAGCCTGCGAGATGACAACGGCTGCTGAGAACGTACTAGTTCAAAGATAGTGCACGCATTGAACCAAGCCTGCGAGATGACAGCGGCCGTTGAGAACGTACTAGTACAAAGATAGGAAACGCATTGAACCAAGCCAGCGAGATGACTACGGCCGCAAAGGACGTAATAGTTCAAAGATAGGAAACGCATTGAACCAAGCTTGCGAAATGAAAACGGCCGCTGAGGACATACTAGTTCAAAGATAGGAAACGCATTGAACAAAGTCTGCGATATGACAACGGCCGCTGAGGACGTACTAGTTCAAAGATAGGAGACGCATTGAACCAAGCCAGCGAGATGACAACGGCGCTGAGGACGTAATAGTTCAAAGATAGAAAACGCATTGAATAAAGCCTGCGAAGTGGCAACGGACGCTGAGGACGTACTAGTTCAAAGATAGGAAACGCATTGAACCAAGCCAGCGAAATGAAAACGGACGCTGAGGACGTACTAGTTCAAAGATAGGAACCGCATTGAACCAAGCCTGCGAAGTGGCAACGGCCGCTGAGGACGTACTAGTTCAAAGATGGTGCACGCATTGAACCAAGCCAGCGAGATGACAACGGGCGCAAAGGACGTAATAGTTCAAAGTTAGGAAACGCATTGAACCAAGCCAGTGAGATGACAACGACTGCTGAAAACGTACTAGTTCAAAGATAGGAAACGCATTGAACCAAGCCAGCGAAATGACAACGGCGCTGAGGACGTAATAGTTCAAAGATAGGAAACGCATAGCACAAAGTCTGCGATATGACAACGGCCGCTGAGAACGTACTAGTTCAAAGATAGGAAACGCATTGAACCAAGCCAGTGAGATGACAACGACTGCTGAAAACGTACTAGTTCAAAGATAGGAAACGCATTGAACCAAGCCAGCGAAATGACAACGGCGCTGAGGACGTAATAGTTCAAAGATAGGAAACGCAATGAAATAAGCTTGCAAAATGAAAACGGCCGCTGAGGACGTACTAGTTCAAAGATAGGAAACGCATAGCACAAAGTCTGCGATATGACAACGGCCGATGAGAACGTACTAGTTCAAAGATAGGAAACGCATTGAATAAAGTGTGCGGAGTGGCAACGGCCTTTGAGGACGTAATTGTTCAAAGATAGGAAACGCATTGAACCAAGCCAGTGAGATGACAACGACTGCTGAAAACGTGCTAGTTCAAAGATAGGAAACGCATTGAACCAAGCCAGCGAGATGACAACGGCCGCAAAGGACGTAATAGTTCAAAGATAGGAAACGCATTGAACCAAGCTAGCGAGATGACAACGGCGCTGAAAACGTAATAGTTCAAAGATAGGAAACGCAATGAACCAAGCTTGCGAAATGAAAACGTCCGCTGAGAACGTACTAGTTCAAAGATAGTGCCGCATTGAACCAAGCCTGCGAGATGACAACGGCAGCTGAGAACGTACTAGTACAAAGATAGGAAACGCATTGAATAAAGTGTGCGAAGTGGCAGCGGCCGATGAGGACGTACTAGTTCAAAGATAGGAAACGCATTGAATAAAGCCTTATAAGTGGCAACGACCGTTGAGGACGTACAAGTTCAAAGATACGAAACGCATTGAACCAAGCCTGCGAGATGGCAACGGCTGCTGAGAACGTACTAGTTCAAAGATAGTGCACGCATTGAACCAAGCCTGCGAGATGACAGCGGCCGTTGAGAACGTACTAGTACAAAGATAGGAAACGCATTGAACCAAGCCAGCGAGATGACAACGGCCGCAAAGGACGTAATAGTTCAAAGATAGGAAACGCATTGAACAAAGTCTGCGATATGACAACGGCCGCTGAGGACGTACTAGTTCAAAGATAGGAGACGCATTGAACCAAGCCAGCGAGATGACAACGGCGCTGAGGACGTAATAGTTCAAAGATAGAAAACGCATTGAATAAAGCCTGCGAAGTGGCAACGGACGTTGAGGACGAACTATTTCAAAGATAGGAAACGCATTGAACAACGTCTGCGATATGACAACGGCCGCTGAGAACGTACTAGTTCAAAGATAGGAAAAGCATTGAATAAAGCCTGCGAAGTGGCAACGGCCATTGAGGACGTAATAGTTCAAAGATAGGAAACGCATTGAACCAAGCTTGCGAAATGAAAACGGCCGCTGAGGACATACTAGTTCAAAGATAGGAAACGCATTGAACAAAGTCTGCGATATGACAACGGCCGCTGAGGACGTACTAGTTCAAAGATAGGAGACGCATTGAACCAAGCCACCGAGATGACAACGGCGCTGAGGACGTAATAGTTCAAAGATAGGAAACGCATTGAACCAAGCTAGCGACATGACAACGGCGCTGAAAACGTAATAGTTCAAAGATAGGAAACGCAATGAACCAAGCTTGCGAAATGAAAACGTCCGCTGAGAACGTACTAGTTCAAAGATAGGGCACGCATTGAACCAAGCCTGCGAGATGACAACGGCAGCTGAGAACGTACTAGTACAAAGATAGGAAACACATTGAATAAAGTGTGCGAAGTGGCAGCGGCCGATGAGGACGTACTAGTTCAAAGATAGGAAACGCATTGAATAAAGCCTTATAAGTGGCAACGACCGTTGAGGACGTACAAGTTCAAAGATACGAAACGCATTGAACCAAGCCTGCGAGATGACAACGGCTGCTGAGAACGTACTAGTTCAAAGATAGTGCACGCATTGAACCAAGCCTGCGAGATGACAGCGGCCGTTGAGAACGTACTAGTACAAAGATAGGAAACGCATTGAACCAAGCCAGCGAGATGACAACGGCCGCAAAGGACGTAATAGTTCAAAGATAGGAAACGCATTGAACCAAGCTTGCGAAATGAAAACGGCCGCTGAGGACATACTAGTTCAAAGATAGGAAACGCATTGAACAAAGTCTGCGATATGACAACGGCCGCTGAGGACGTACTAGTTCAAAGATAGGAGACGCATTGAACCAAGCCAGCGAGATGACAACGGCGCTGAGGACGTAATAGTTCAAAGATAGAAAACGCATTGAATAAAGCCTGCGAAGTGGCAACGGACGTTGAGGACGTACTAGTTCAAAGATAGGAAACGCATTGAACCAAGCCAGCGAAATGAAAACGGACGCTGAGGACGTACTAGTTCAAAGATAGGAGACGCATTGAACCAAGCCAGCGAGATGACAACGGCGCTGAGGACGTAATAGTTCAAAGATAGAAAACGCATTGAATAAAGCCTGCGAAGTGGCAACGGACGTTGAGGACGTACTAGTTCAAAGATAGGAAACGCATTGAATAAAGCCTTATAAGTGGCAACGACCGTTGAGGACGTACAAGTTCAAAGATACGAAACGCATTGAACCAAGCCTGCGAGATGACAACGGCTGCTGAGAACGTACTAGTTCAAAGATAGTGCACGCATTGAACCAAGCCTGCGAGATGACAGCGGCCGTTGAGAACGTACTAGTACAAAGATAGGAAACGCATTGAACCAAGCCAGCGAGATGACAACGGCCGCAAAGGACGTAATAGTTCAAAGATAGGAAACGCATTGAACCAAGCTTGCGAAATGAAAACGGCCGCTGAGGACATACTAGTTCAAAGATAGGAAACGCATTGAACAAAGTCTGCGATATGACAACGGCCGCTGAGGACGTACTAGTTCAAAGATAGGAGACGCATTGAACCAAGCCAGCGAGATGACAACGGCGCTGAGGACGTAATAGTTCAAAGATAGAAAACGCATTGAATAAAGCCTGCGAAGTGGCAACGGACGTTGAGGACGTACTAGTTCAAAGATAGGAAACGCATTGAACCAAGCCAGCGAAATGAAAACGGACGCTGAGGACGTACTAGTTCAAAGATAGGAACCGCATTGAACCAAGCCTGCGAAGTGGCAACGGCCGCTGAAGACGTACTAGTTCAAAGATAGTGCACGCATTGAACCAAGCCAGCGAGATGACAACGGGCGCAAAGGACGTAATAGTTCAAAGTTAGGAAACGCATTGAACCAAGCCAGTGAGATGACAACGACTGCTGAAAACGTACTAATTCAAAGATAGGAAACGCATTGAACCAAGCCAGCGAAATGACAACGGCGCTGAGGACGTAATAGTTCAAAGATAGGAAACGCAATGAACCAAGCTTGCGAAATGAAAACGGCCGCTGAGGACGTACTAGTTCAAAGATAGGAAACGCATAGCACAAAGTCTGCGATATGACAACGGCCGCTGAGAACGTACTAGTTCAAAGATAGGAAACGCATTGAACCAAGCCAGTGAGATGACAACGACTGCTGAAAACGTACTAGTTCAAAGATAGGAAACGCATTGAACCAAGCCAGCGAAATGACAACGGCGCTGAGGACGTAATAGTTCAAAGATAGGAAACGCAATGAAATAAGCTTGCAAAATGAAAACGGCCGCTGAGGACGTACTAGTTCAAAGATAGGAAACGCATAGCACAAAGTCTGCGATATGACAACGGCCGATGAGAACGTACTAGTTCAAAGATAGGAAACGCATTGAATAAAGTGTGCGGAGTGGCAACGGCCGTTGAGGACGTAATTGTTTAAAGATAGGAAACGCATTGAACCAAGCCAGTGAGATGACAACGACTGCTGAAAACGTGCTAGTTCAAAGATAGGAAACGCATTGAACCAAGCCAGCGAGATGATAACGGCCGCAAAGGACGTAATAGTTCAAAGATAGGAAACGCATTGAACCAAGCTAGCGAGATGACAACGGCGCTGAAAACGTAATAGTTCAAAGATAGGAAACGCAATGAACCAAGCTTGCGAAATGAAAACGTCCGCTGAGAACGTACTAGTTCAAAGATAGTGCACGCATTGAACCAAGCCTGCGAGATGACAACGGCAGCTGAGAACGTACTAGTACAAAGATAGGAAACACATTGAATAAAGTGTGCGAAGTGGCAGCGGCCGATGAGGACGTACTAGTTCAAAGATAGGAAACGCATTGAATAAAGCCTTATAAGTGGCAACGACCGTTGAGGACGTACAAGTTCAAAGATACGAAACGCATTGAACCAAGCCTGCGAGATGACAACGGCTGCTGAGAACGTACTAGTTCAAAGATAGTGCACGCATTGAACCAAGCCTGCGAGATGACAGCGGCCGTTGAGAACGTACTAGTACAAAGATAGGAAACGCATTGAAACAAGCCAGCGAGATGACAACGGCCGCAAAGGACGTAATAGTTCAAAGATAGGAAACGCATTGAACAAAGTCTGCGATATGACAACGGCCGCTGAGGACGTACTAGTTCAAAGATAGGAGACGCATTGAACCAAGCCAGCGAGATGACAACGGCGCTGAGGACGTAATAGTTCAAAGATAGAAAACGCATTGAATAAAGCCTGCGAAGTGGCAACGGACGTTGAGGACGAACTATTTCAAAGATAGGAAACGCATTGAACAACGTCTGCGATATGACAACGGCCGCTGAGAACGTACTAGTTCAAAGATAGGAAACGCATTGAATAAAGCCTGCGAAGTGGCAACGGCCATTGAGGACGTAATAGTTCATAGATAGGAAACGCATTGAACCAAGCCAGTGAGATGACAACGACTGCTGAAAACGTACTAGTTCAAATATAGGAAACGCATTGAACCAAGCCAGCTAGATGACAACGGCGCTGAGGACGTACTATTTCAAAGATAGGAAACGCAATGAACTAAGCTTGCGAAATGAAATCGTCCGCTGAGAACGTAATAGTTCAAAGATAGTGCACGCATTGAACCAAGCCTGCGAGATGACAACGGCTGCTGAGAACGTACTAGTACAAAGATAGGAAACGCATTGAACCAAGCCTGCCAGATGACAACGGCTGCTGAGAACGTACTAGTACAAAGATAAGAAACGCATTGAACAAACCTGCCAGATGACAACGGCTGCTGAGGACGTTCTAGTTCAAAGATAGGAAACGCATTGAATAAAGCCTGCGAAGTGGCAGCGGCCGCTGAGGACGTACTAGTTCAAAGATAGGAAACACATTGAATAAAGCCTGCGAAGTGGCAACGGCCGTTGAGGATGTACTAGTTCAAAGTTAGGAAACGCATTGAACAAAGCCTGCGAGATGACAACGGCCGCTGAGGACGTACCAGTACAAAGATAGTGCACGCATTGAACCAAGCCAGCGAGATGACAACGGGCGCAAAGGACGTAATAGTTCAAAGTTAGGAAACGCATTGAACCAAGCCAGTGAGATGACAACGACTGCTGAAAACGTACTAGTTCAAAGATAGGAAACGCATTGAACCAAGCCAGCGAAATGACAACGGCGCTGAGGACGTAATAGTTCAAAGATAGGAAACGCAATGAACCAAGCTTGCAAAATGAAAACGGCCGCTGAGGACGTACTAGTTCAAAGATAGGAAACGCATAGCACAAAGTCTGCGATATGACAACGGCCGATGAGAACGTACTAGTTCAAAGATAGGAAACGCATTGAATAAAGTGTGCGGAGTGGCAACGGCCGTTGAGGACGTAATTGTTCAAAGATAGGAAACGCATTGAACCAAGCCAGTGAGATGACAACGACTGCTGAAAACGTGCTTGTTCAAAGATAGGAAACGCATTGAACCAAGCCAGCGAGATGACAACGGCCGCAAAGGACGTAATAGTTCAAAGATAGGAAACGCATTGAACCAAGCCTGCCAGATGACAACGGCTGCTGAAGACGTACTAGTTCAAAGATAGGAAACGCAATGAACCAAGCTTGCGAAATGAAAACGGCCGCTGTGGACGTACTAGTTCAAAGATAGGAACAGCATTGAACCAAGTTAGCGAGTTGACAACGGCCGCTGAGAACGTACTAGTTCAAAGATAGTGCACGCATTGAACCAAGCCAGCGAGATGACAACGGGCGCTGAGAAAGTACTAGTTCAAGGATAGTGCACGCATTGAACCAAGCCAGCGACGATGACAACGGCCGCTGTGAACGTACTAGTTCAAATATAGGAAACGCATTGAATCAAGCCAGCTAGATGACAACGGCGCTGAGGACGTACTAGTTCAAAGATAGGAAACGCAATGAACCAAGCCTGCCAGATGACAACGGCTGCTGAGAACGTACTAGTACAAAGATAGGAAACGCATTGAACCAAGCCTGCCAGATGACAACGGCTGCTGAGAACGTACTAGTACAAAGATAGGAAACGCATTGAACAAACCTGCCAGATGACAACGGCTGCTGAGGACGTTCTAGTTCAAAGATAGGAAACGCATTGAATAAAGCCTGCGAGATGACAACGGCCGCAAAGGACGTAATAGTTCAAAGATAGGAAACGCATTGGACCAAGCCTGCCAGATGACAACGGCTGCTGAGGACGTACTAGTTCAAAGATAGGAAACGCATTGAATAAAGTGTGCGAAGTGGCAACGGCCGTTGAGGACGTAATATTTCAGAGATAGGAAACGCATTGAACCAAGTCAGTGAGATGAAAATGACTGCGGAGAACGTACTAGTACAAAGATAAAAAACGCATTGAACCAAGCCAGCGAGATGACAACGTCGCTGAGGACGTAATAGTTCAAAGATAGGAAACGCATCGAACCAAGCTTGCGAAATGAAAACGGCCGCTGAGGACGTACTAGTTCAAAGATAGGAACCGCATTGAACCAAGCTAGCGAGTTGACAACGGCCGCTGAGAACGTACTAGTTCAAAGATAGGAGACGCATTGAACCAAGCCAGCGAGATGACAAC
Organism: Tetramorium bicarinatum; assembly: GCA_928718305.1. Lineage (NCBI taxonomy): Eukaryota > Metazoa > Arthropoda > Insecta > Hymenoptera > Formicidae > Tetramorium > Tetramorium bicarinatum. The sequence goes on along the minus strand of CAKMUF010000136.1, from coordinate 2,149 downwards.
GGCGCTGAGGACGTAATAGTTCAAAGATAGAAAACGCATTGAATAAAGCCTGCGAAGTGGCAACGGACGTTGAGGACGTACTATTTCAAAGATAGGAAACGCATTGAACAACGTCTGCGTTATGACAACGGCCGCTGAGAACGTACTAATTCAAAGATAGGAAACGCATTGAATAAAGCCTGCGAAGTGGCAACGGCCATTGAGGACGTAATAGTTCATAGATAGGAAACGAATTGAACCAAGCCAGTGAGATGACAACGACTGCTGAAAACGTACTAGTTCAAATATAGGAAACGCATTGAACCAAGCCAGCTAGATGACAACGGCGCTGAGGACGTACTAGTTCAAAGATAGGAAACGCAATGAACTAAGCTTGCGAAATGAAATCGTCCGCTGAGAACGTAATAGTTCAAAGATAGTGCACGCATTGAACCAAGCCTGCGAGATGACAACGGTTGCTGAGAACGTACTAGTACAAAGATAGGAAACGCATTGAACCAAGCCTGCCAGATGACAACGGCTGCTGAGAACGTACTAGTACAAAGATAAGAAACGCATTGAACAAACCTGCCAGATGACAACGGCTGCTGAGGACGTTCTAGTTCAAAGATAGGAAACGCATTGAATAAAGCCTGCGAAGTGGCAGCGGCCGCTGAGGACGTACTAGTTCAAAGATAGGAAACACATTGAATAAAGCCTGCGAAGTGGCAACGGCCGTTGAGGATGTACTAGTTCAAAGTTAGGAAACGCATTGAACAAAGCCTGCGAGATGACAACGGCCGCTGAGGACGTACCAGTACAAAGATAGTGCACGCATTGAACCAAACCAGCTAGATGACAACGGGCGCAAAGGACGTAATAGTTCAAAGTTAGGAAACGCATTGAACCAAGCCAGTGAGATGACAACGACTGCTGAAAACGTACTAGTTCAAAGATAGGAAACGCATTGAACCAAGCCAGCGAAATGACAACGGCGCTGAGGACGTAATAGTTCAAAGATAGGAAACGCAATGAACCAAGCTTGCGAAATGAAAACGGCCGCTGAGGACGTACTAGTTCAAAGATAGGAAACGCATAGCACAAAGTCTGCGATATGACAACGGCCGCTGAGAACGTACTAGTTCAAAGATAGGAAACGCATTGAATAAAGTGTGCGGAGTGGCAACGGCCGTTGAGGACGTAATTGTTCAAAGATAGGAAACGCATTGAACCAAGCCAGTGAGATGACAACGACTGCTGAAAACGTGCTAGTTCAAAGATAGGAAACGCATTGAACCAAGCCAGCGAGTTGACAACGGCCGCAAAGGACGTAATAGTTCAAAGATAGGAAACGCATTGAACCAAGCCTGCCAGATGACAACGGCTGCTGAGGACGTACTAGTTCAAAGATAGGAAACGCATTGAATAAAGTGTGCGAAGTGGCAACGGCCGTTGAGGACGTAATATTTCAAAGATAGGAAACGCATTGAACCAAGTCAGTGAGATGACAACGACTGCTGAAAACGTTCTAGTTCAAAGATAGGAAACGCATTGAACCAAGCCAGCGAGATGACAACGGGCGCTGAGAAAGTTCTAGTTCAAGGATAGTGCACGCATTGAATCAAGCCAGCGAGATGACAACGGCCGCTGAGGACGTACTAGTTCAAAGATAGAAAACGCATTGAATAAAGCCTGCGAAGTGGCAACGGCCGTTGAGTACGTAATAGTTCAAAGATAGGAAACGCATTGAACCAAGCTTGCGAAATGAAAACGGCCGCTGAGGACGTACTAGTTCAAAGATAGGAACCGCATTGAACCAAGCTAGCGAGTTGACAACGGCCGCTGAGAACGTACTAGTTCAAAGATAGAAAACGCATTGAATAAAGCCTGCGAAGTGGCAACGGCCGTTGAGTACGTAATAGTTTAAAGATAGGAAACGCATTGGACCAAGCTTGCGAAATGAAAACGGCCGCTGAGGACATACTTGTTCAAAGATAGGAAACGCATTGAACAATGTCTGCGATATGACAACGGCCGCTGAGAACGTATTAGTTCAAAGATAGGAAACGCATTGAATAAAGCCTGCGAAGTGGCAACGGACGTTGAGGACGTACTAGTTCAAAGATAGGAAACGTATTGAATAAAGCCTGCGATATGACAACGGCCGTTG
>CAKMUF010000134.1:0-16815 GCA_928718305.1 Tetramorium bicarinatum | reverse complement strand
TATAATAAATATATAATTAGATTGTTTTGTAATACAATGCTGCAGTTCGATATGACTTTTAACATGTTTGAATCGATATCTCGTCGATGATCTCATGAACGAAAAGAACGGGCGACATTCGGCAATCCTCGGCAGCAGAGACAATTCGATTTTCTATACATGTTTTTAATAAAATTATAAACAAATAAATTTCGGAGGGCTTGTGGCAATTCTTTGTATACATAAACATCAATATATAAAACGCGGTGAAATAGTAAAAATAGTACACTACAGTACTATTATATTTTAATAATATATTTAAAAGATAATATATTTAAAATATTTAAAAGACTGATAAACTCTTATGGACGATCACATGACTATTAAAATTTAAATTGTTAACTTATAATGTAATATTAATTTTATGATTTATTATTATTCCATTGTTTCATAAATATACATATTCAGGATCCAAAAATATTTAATTTTAATTTAAAACTGTGTTAAAAACTAATTATTTAAATATGTTAATAAAAAAATTTATAGCGTTTTCGATTTATCCGACTCGACCCGACTCCGAATCGGGTCAAGTCAGATCATAAGTTCGATTGTACGTAGCAGACGACTCTAAATCGAACTTATATAACTCGGAGTCGGGTCGAGTCGATAAATCGAAAACGCTATAAGTCTGATCTTTTTAGCTAAACTGGCTGTACTGACTGCGACTGCGTTGAGTAACTTCCTGTCAGGCTAGCGTCCTATGGCATGTATTTCTCGCGTAACCAATCACATAACGTTTTATGTTATTTATTTCTCGAATAATGCTTTTGATTGGTTACGCGGGAAATAAATTCCATGGGACGCCAGGCTTAAAGTCGTAAAAATTCAACGTATGTTTGTCTCACAGTTCTTGTAGAATTGTAAAAATTATTTAGATATTTTTTGCGTGCCTATACCCGCTCGCCGCCGACCGACTTGAGCCGCCGCAGGCGCGATGTGACGTCACAGTGCCGTACATGATATATACGTCGGCGCGCCACTGGCCGCCTCGAGCCGCCGCAGGCGCGCTGTGACGTCACAGCGGTAGACGGCTCGGCCAGCCGCGCCCTCGTACCGGCGCGACATAACTGCTGCGTACGTACCACTGCGTACCAAGCGTTTCGAACGTTGACCGACCGTAGAGCACGCAGGTAGCGGCTAGTTTCGTGTACCGAAATACAATCATATCATACAAAAATAAAATACAAAATAAAATATTCCCTCCCATGGGTACGACCTTGACGTGGTGGGAGGGCTCAGTACCCTTCGGGGGAAGCTAACGTACCCTTCCTAATTTCCCTCGGTGTACGTAACGGGTATACCTGCGAAGACGCGTGCGCGTACTTAGTACCGCTGTAACGTATCTTCGATGTGTGATAACTCGGCCGCGCGCCCGCTCCTCCTTTCCCGACGGTGTACGTAACGGGTATACCTGCGAAGACGCGTGCGCGTACTTAGTACCGCTGCAACGTATCTTCGATGTGTGATAACGCCGCCGCGCGCCCGCTCCTCCTTTCCCGACGGTGTACGTAACGGGTATACCTGCGAAGACGCGTGCGCGTACTTAGTACCGCTGTAACGTATCTTCGATGTGTGATAACTCAGCCGCGCGCCCGCTCCTCCTTTCCCGACGGTGTACGTAACGGGTATACCTCATTGGCGCGCCCGCTCCTTCTTTCCCTCGGTGTACGCGATGTGTGATAACTCATTGGCGCGCCCGCTCCTCCTTTCCCTCGGTGTACGCGATGGGTATACCTGCGGAAATGCGTGCACGCAACCGTCCTAGTACGGCAGTGGCGCTTTTCGATGTGCGATAACTCATTGGCGCGCCCGCTCCTCTTTTCCCTCGGTGTACGCGATGTGTGATAACTCATTGGCGCGCCCGCTCCTCCTTTCCCTCGGTGTACGCGATGGGTATACCTGCGGAAATGCGTGCACGCAACCGTCCTAGTACGGCAGTGGCGCTTTTCGATGTGCGATAACTCATTGGCGCGCCCGCTCCTCCTTTCCCTCGGTGTACGCGATGTGTGATAACTCATTGGCGCGCCCGCTCCTTCTTTCCCTCGGTGTACGCGATGTGTGATAACTCATTGGCGCGCCCGCTCCTCCTTTCCCTCGGTGTACGCGATGGGTATACCTGCGGAAATGCGTGCACGCAACCGTCCTAGTACGGCAGTGGCGCTTTTCGATGTGCGATAACTCATTGGCGCGCCCGCTCCTCCTTTCCCTCGGTGTACGCGATGTGTGATAACTCATTGGCGCGCCCGCTCCTCCTTTCCCTCGGTGTACGCGATGGGTATACCTGCGGAAATGCGTGCACGCAACCGTCCTAGTACGGCAGTGGCGCTTTTCGATGTGCGATAACTCATTGGCGCGCCCGCTCCTCCTTTCCCTCGGTGTACGCGATGTGTGATAACTCATTGGCGCGCCCGCTCCTCCTTTCCCTCGGTGTACGCGATGTGTGATAACTCATTGGCGCGCCCGCTCCTCCTTTCCCTCGGTGTACGCGATGGGTATACCTGCGGAAATGCGTGCACGCCACCGTCCTAGTACGGCAGTGGCGCTTTTCGATGTGCGATAACTCATTGGCGCGCCCGCTCCTCCTTTCCCTCGGTGTACGCGATGTGTGATAACTCATTGGCGCGCCCGCTCCTCCTTTCCCTCGGTGTACGCGATGTGTGATAACTCATTGGCGCGCCCGCTCCTCCTTTCCCTCGGTGTACGCGATGGGTATACCTGCGGAAATGCGTGCACGCAACCGTCCTAGTACGGCAGTGGCGCTTTTCGATGTGCGATAACTCATTGGCGCGCCCGCTCCTCCTTTCCCTCGGTGTACGCGATGGTATACCTGCGGAAATGCGTGCACGCAACCGTCCTAGTACGGCAGTGGCGCATTTTCGATGTGCGATAACTCATTGGCGCGCCCGTCTTTCCCCTCCAAGTGGATTAGGCCTACTGGGGATACCACTTTAAAAAAAAACGCATTAACAATAGTACCTCATGGGTAATGTGGAAATCTATTGACGAAAAAATACAACAATGCTCTAAGACATTTCTGTAATAATTAATGAATCTGACAATAATTAAATTAATTAATTATTTAATGTCAGATAGAATTAAATGATAGAATAAGATTTATCACGTAAATGCACAGAATATCATAAAAATTATTAAAAGAAATTATTTGAATGAGAGGTTAGGTGAGAATGAATGAATTCTCGGCATCGAAAACTTCTGCAAAGTCGGCAAGTCGGCAAATTAGTCATTAACCTCCGTTTATTTAGCAGACAAATTAAAAATTTTTTATTTTTTATTGTTGTAATTGTTTGGGAATCATTTGGGCAAGTTTAGGAAAATATTATCATAATTTGGGAAATAATATTTTATTTATAATCGATGAAAATTAATTTAACGTTTAGTTAGTTAGCAGACATAATAAAGGAAAAAAATTTTTTTTTAGCAATCAACTAGAAATTATTTGGGAAACATGTCTGTAAACTTTCAATATTTAGGAAATAATAATTTCGTTGTAATAATTAAATTTAATATCTGAAAATCAGTTTCACCATTATGCGAAAATATTGGAACGTTCCAGCTGCGCACATTCCAATTGCGCATAGTCGTTTACAGTAACCTGGAGTTTTTTTGCTGGACTATCAATCAGAAACTTTTATACTAATTAGCCAATAAGCAAAGTCAGCATTGGAGATCCATCCTAAAAATTTTCTGCCTTTTAAAACCTTGTGTCCACGATCCGAGAACTCTGTCCGAGTTCTAGTTCCGAGAAATTTATAGCCAATCAAAGAGCAGCTTTTACGAAAAAGTGACAATTTTATTGGTTTAAACGCTACACGTTTTTCGGAATTAGAACTCGGACAGAGTTCTCGGATCGTGGACACAAGGCTTAAGGAATTTATTAAAATAATTGACATTATTATTTAATGTCAATGTATATGAATATGAATAATTATTTATTTTTACAATTATTTCAACCAAAGTAGAAATTCGTACTTACCTTTTGCATGATGTGGTAATCTTCTTCTTCGGGTGCATGATGTGTAGTGAAGTATAATTATTCCGAAATAGCATGTGATTTATAAAGTATATAAATATGTAGATGAGACTCCAAAATAAAGCGTTATTTTAATAAATTCTTTAAAAGGCAGAAAATTTTTAGGATGGATCTCCAATGCTCACTTTGCTTGTTGGCTAATTAGTATAAAAGTTTCTGATTGGTAGTCCAGCAAAAAAACTCCAGGTTACTGTAAACGACTATGCGCAATTGGAATGTGCGCAGCTGGAACGTTCCAATATTTTCGCATAATGGTGAAACTGATTTTCAGATATTAAATTTAATTATTACAACGAAATTATTATTTCCTAAATATTAAAACTTTTCAGACATGTTTCCCAAATAATTTCTAGTTGATTGCTAAAAAAAATTTTTTGTTTCTTTATTATGTCTGCTAACTAAACGCTAAATTAATTTTCATCGATTATAAATAAAATATTATTTCCCAAATTATGATAATATTTTCCTAAACTTGCCCAAATGATTCCCAAACAATTACAACAATAAAAAATAAAAAATTTTTAATTTGTCTGCTAAATAAACGGAGGTCCTACAATGAATTATGCTTGTGGCTATGCTTATGTATTTTTGTGTAGATTAGAAATTCAGATACCATACGCATGCGCTATGGTATCTGCACATTCTGCTTATGGCTTATGCAATTTTATGTGCTTCCACCTTTAATCAGAGTTCGGTCGCGATAAGAATCGAATCCCTGTCAAAATTCTCTAGAATGTATACAAACGTTTATTGCGCCATGTGCCGGTTAGATGGCGCGATTAAAATGGCTGAAAATTGATTTTTTACCGTCCTCCCCTCCGGTTGCAATCCCCCTGTTCTCACTCTCGCGGAATCAGGTGTTCCGTCAACGGCAAGTATAGCCTGGCATAGCCATAAGCCAGGTATAGCCGAGACAGTGGACGTTCGAGTGGCCGCGTGCGCCGAACAATTGACGGCGATTTCGCTTCGAATCTCGGCGTGCCGCGCGTGGTCCGCGTGAAGGCCGTGAAGCTCATTAGCTCACCCATTAGTTTCCTCGCGCCCTCTCCTCGCCGTGTTTTCGCGGATTCTAAGCACCGAAATGAGTACCCTGGGCCAACACAACTGTGTTCTGTGCGACTCGAAGCTAGATTCCAAAGAGGCACTACAGGACCACTTTAGGTACGTTCGTCGTCGAGTCATCAACCAAGTCGCGTGAGACTCATAGATTCACGGTCCGTCGGAGCCGCGACTCCACGACTCCGCGACGTTATCGTCGTAGACGCGTACGCGGCTTTTTCCTTTTTCCGCGTACGAGACGCGCGCGAGACGTGCCACGGAACAAGGGGATGAACGGTTCAAAACAATGGACCCAGCGTGTATGTACACGTGGTTATATTGGTATAGAGCAGTAGGTTCCTTGGGGAAATTATTGGAATTTAAAGAGAAATGAACATTAGATATACGAAAATAAGATTTAAATAAAATTGCCTGCGAATCAATTTATTACTTTATTATTCAATTTGTTTCAGAAACAAGTTTCTACTTTTCTGCTGCATCTTCTATTTGTGGTTTTACTAACCCTTCATTGTTTTCAACTACAAGCAGCTATATATAAAATAAATATTAATTTTTAGAGAGCCAGATTTTTTTACAATTTTTTTACAATTTTTTGTTTAATATTTATGCTAAAATGTTATTTCATGAAGAATAAGTAATTGCCTAAAGATTAAATTTAGTATTTATTATTAATATTTCATACAAGTTTTTCATGTCTGATGATAGAAAACATGCGAATAAGGAGATAGACATGCGCGGACAGCCGGTGAGAAGCAAAAACAATGCAGACACTCAGTGTGACATATGCGGTCAATCATTCGATTCAATACCGGCAACGATAAGACACAGGTTTAAGGTACACTCCAATTCGCCGACCAAATTCCACTGCTCCTATTGCGGAAAGCAGTTTCCTCTAAAGGTAAATGCTTTACAACACTTCTTTTTGTCTTTCATTCTGTTACTCTTATAATAATTTCACGAAAATGCCACTGCTCAGAATCACAGGGATAATCATCAAATGTCGCATGACGCGACTGAAAGCGAGAATAAAGCTCAACACAGAAAATGCGAAGAGTGCAATGTGATATTTTACAACGAGAAGGCACTGAATTACCATTATCGTTCCATTCATAAAAGGTAGCGTCTTTGCATTCAAGTCATCTTCAAGATTGCATATTTATGAAATTATCTGATGCTTGTACTGATTTTCAGAATGGTATACATGTTCCAACCGATAGCCACTCCTCCGCCCAGCAACAAGATCAAATTAAATTCTATGAACGACGCATTGAGCGTATACTATTGTCATTTGTGCGGCGTCGAGTATGTTATAAAATTCAATTTGCAACAGCACTTGGAGAAAATGCACACGCAAGTAAGAAAGATAAATATATAGATATATATTTTATCTTTAAATATATAGATATATATTTAAAGATTAACATTTCTTGTTTTAAATGTCCCCATAAAATAGAAAATAAATGATTCTAGAATACACGTAAAGAATGTAATCGATAATTCTAATATAACTCTGTTTGAAAACTCAGATATCTTTCTACAATGCATTGTTTCGCAGGAAGAAAGGGAGGTTATGCCGGAGGATTTAATCAAGTGTACGGTGTGCTCAGCATTGTTTTGCAACAAGAAAGCCTACAACGTTCACAATACTTATCATCAGCCGGATGATTTATATGTAACTTCCGAGCAGCAGAGAATGCAAACGGTGACCAAAATTGATCAGGACTTCGACATTAGGAGGGTGGAGTCTACGGCTGAAAAATTTATACCGCGATCTAATGTATTTAAGAGGGTGATTACAGACACGACGGAGGTAAATTATAGTTTCACGTTATTAATTCTTTTGATTATAATCTCAGTATTGAGAATTTGAAATAAACATTCAACGACAGAACTAGAATTATGTAATAGTATATGATATTGTAATAAATTATATGTAATTGTATATAATCAAATTGAACGTAACTTGATATATGAATGCAACAAGATGCAATTTAACATGATAAATTATGTAAATTTAGCCGGACAAAATACAGAAGATAGAAATTAAGCAAGAAATAAAGAGAGAAAGGTCCATATCTCTGGATGATTCTGCATGTACCAACGAATCCAGTGATTCCGAGAGCGACATCCCATTGGAGCAAAGGATTATCAGCTAACGGAGGTTTTTCTATCTGAATATAAAAGGTTACCCCTATCTCTGACAACTCCTTGAGAGAACTTTGATGTATGAAAGATTTACAAATTACTGCTACAATCGTGATAGTTGTCAAATTTGATTTTGAGCTTTCTCTTTACAATGTTGTTATTATACATACATATTATACAAATTAGGAAAGTGTGAAATTGTAGAAGGGCATGTGTATATTCATTTTTCTTTTTGACAGATCAAGAAAATATAAAACAATAATTGTAATAATCGTATACAGTTCTATGATTGTGTTGAAGTACAGGAACCCGATTTTCTAACTTGTACGAAAAATTTTCGCATGTGAAAATAATGCTGCGCGGACATTAATTAATATATAATTTGAAATCTTAAATAATCATTGTCCATGCAGCATTATTCTCGTATGAGCACAAAATTATGCGACGAAATTTTATATAAGAAAGCGAGCACGTTCCTAATTGAATAATTTTGTTTACATTATGTTAAAAATGTATGAAATATAAATACATACACACACTTATACATACACTGTATACAATGTCTGTAATTACTGTGTCATCTCTCGAAGATAGCTTCCAATGTCATGCGTCACTTATGCAAAATCGTTGTTTAGAGAGCGCTTTTTCTAATATTTCGTTGCGCGCTTAGCAAAGACTGTTTTTTCCTAGTCAAATCACGTGACGACACCCTACGTTGTAGATCTTAATGTGAAAGTTACAAAACAATAAAGAATTTTTTTATTCAATTAAGACATTTTCCCTGCCACGAGAGATGGTGTGGTAATTACTAGACACTCTGTACATTAAAGATACTTGATATATATTTATATATTGCATTTAGAAGATATACATATATGCATATATCTTCTGAGCATGATTATATTTTTTTATTTTTTTATGATGGTGTGCATGTTTAGCGAGATGAACATATTTTACATCATTTGCTGTTTTTTCCGCCCTTTTCACACGATTTGTATTACAAATTTTTATGTATAGAAAAAATATATATACGTATATAGATCTATAAATTGGGAACAGTATCTCTCTTGATTCCCGCTGCGTGATCCAGAGAGCTGTAATTCATAAAATCGCGCCGTTCCTAAACTTCTCCGTCGGAGAGTCCACCAGATTTCCCTAGGCCTTAGAATCTTTGAGGCGCGCCACGTTGGCGACTTCCGGCATCGGCCACGGAAAAGATAAGGCGGCCATTTTGCATTATCGGATTTCGCGTGAGTGCGTGTGTGCGTGTGTGGTGTTACGACTGCCGAGATCCTGCGTACACTTGAGTCGACTGCGTCGAGTCGAGGATTGTCTTGCACAGCAGTAGTGAGCAGGGTCTGCGCCGCGAAAGCGACAAGTTCTCCGATCTCCGATACGCCGGCGGGAAGATGGGCCGCAAGAAGAAGAAGCAGTCGAGACCCTGGTGCTGGTATCCTTTTTGTCACCTCCCAGGGAGGCAGCAGCGGCGGCAACGGCGACGATGATGACGAGCTGCAGCGATATGTCGCTTTTACGTAACCGTATCTTGGGATGACGTGACGTTCGCGCGGCGAAAAACGACCGCGGTCGGCCGGTGATCGTGCCCTCCTGGAACATCCGGTTCCGCGGAGACCCGCTTCGTTCGTTGGTTCGTGCGAGCGCGGCGTCCGCGGAAAGCGGGGAAATCGATACGCGATTTCTCCGCGTCACCACGACACGCGACATCGCTGTATAATGTGTATATGTGTACGTGAGAGAGCGGCAGCTGTTTCCACTGTCCTCGCCTCGTATTCACGCCGGCACATTACACGATGATGTAACGCGGCCGAAGGTCTTCCATGCGGAAGCGGATCGATGTGATTTCCGTCCCGCAAAATTAGGAATGATTTTTGTATCTTTGTTTCAACGCCTCTCCTGTTTAGGTGTACCGCCTAAGTTTTTTTTATCTGGTTTTTTATCAGAGTTTTCATGTGGGACAAAAATATACATGAATTCTTCAGTGATTTGTAAAAATATTTGAGTACTGAGAAACTTCTCAATTAAATATAAACTTTCCGTAAAGAATGTACTGAGAGGAATCAATGGAATTTATTTTGTGTAAAGTCGAGTAATCTATGAATGGGTTTCTTGTGACAAGTAGTCAGAAGTCGGAGAGCGATGTAACTTTGTAGCGACTTGCTTTGAACAGTGTTCAATCTGCAAAATCGAATGAAAAAGTTATGGAATTGAAAGTGATTTGGAATTTGTTTTGTAAAATTACAAGCGTCATCCTAGATTTTCAAGTTAATTATTTATCTAACTGTTTAAATTATGAAAATGGAAACTCAAAGGAAAGATTTACATCTGTAACGGTTTACAAAGTTGGCTTAAGTAATAATAGATAAAAATGATAAAGGTTTCAGTGATAAAATATCAAATTGAAATATAAAGGAGCAAAAGAGTTAATACCAGTTTGTGCTGCAAATAATAATATATATTTTTTAGAGTCACTGAAACATTAAAATAATTATGCAAAATTTATTTTGAAAATTAATAATAATTTTGAAAAAATCTAATTTTAGGAATAAGTATTGATCTTTGTTAATTTATCTTGCATTTTCTTGCAAATTATAAATTCTTCTAGGTACTTAATATTTGTGACGTTACTCATCTAAGAGACTTGATTTAATATATATAACACTATTATTCGTTAAATTGTATTCTGTAAATTCCTTAACACCACTTTAAAAGGTATTGCAACCGTGAATTCGAGGATGAGAAGATTCTTATTCAACATCAGAAAGCAAAACATTTTAAATGTCATATATGCCACAAGAAACTATATACTGGACCCGGGCTCAGCATACATTGTATGCAGGTAACGAAAATTACATACTTATGTTTATGTTTTATCTGTTTAATATTTCAAGATTAATACAAACTCCGTCTTTACAGGTACACAAAGAGGCAATAGACAAAGTACCGAATTCATTGCCAAATCGTAGCAATATCGAGATAGAGATTTACGGAATGGAGGGCATACCACCGAATGACGCAAAGGAACACGAGAGACAGCGAAACGGTGGCAGACCTGGCTCACCGTCGTCTGGAGAAGATGAACCTGTACAGAAGAAGGCGAAACCAGAGGGTCTGTTAGGTTCTGCGCCTGGTGCGATGCCAGTTATGGCGGCTGGTCTACCTGGAATGCCACCACAGCCAGGTATGCCTCCGCAGCCAGGTATGCCTCCGCTGCCCGGTATGGCACCACATCCAGGCATGGCACCACACCCTGGTATGCCGCCACATCCTGGTATGCCTCCTATGCATCCTATGATGCCGATGGGTCACGTAGGACCTCCATTCATGGGCCATTCAGGGTATGTATTTAGGTTCTTCGATCAACTATATATTATATATCTTAAGTGTATTCATGATAATTTCATTTTTTAAATTCTTATCTCTTCTCAACTATGAATTTCCAACTACTCAATACTGTAATTTATCTAAAATCTGATAGAATATTTGTATTCTATCAGATTTGATAGAATATCAAATCTGATAGAATACAAATTAGGTTTTATAGCTTTTCAAATGCTTTTTATCTTCATATTCCAGCAATAATAGATAACAATTATTTGTCTTTTTTTGTAAGGGGCTAATTAGCCCTAGTAAGCATTCTTTATGTCAAATAATCTTTGTCTTTTTTTTTTTCGTCTATAAACGTTTTATATTAATAATTCTTATCACAAATGTTTATGTTTGAAAAAAGGTAAATAACGAAATGTAAACTTTTTCACATAACTTAATTTTTTCTTTTCTAGTATGATGCCTGGCATGTCAGGCATGCCTTCCGGTATGCAACCGCCAGTTTCAGGCGCATCAATGCCGCCGTCGCGTCCGCTGTTCCCGAGCGCCGCCGCTGCAGTTGTCTCGACAGCAGCATCGACGGCAGTGTCGGTTACTGGATCCGCACCTCTTGGCACAGATTTCAAACCGATTACATCGATAGCCAGTGGTAGCGGTTCCATAGGCCCAGTTAAGCCGACATTCCCCGCTTATAGCAGTGCTGGCGAATCCACTGGTGCTACCGCAGGCGGCAATAGTCTCGTCAGCAGCGGCGATCAGAAAGTGAATCTTATTGCGACCACCGGAGCCGCCAGTAAGATCATTCATCCTCCGGAAGATCTCAGTTTAGTGAGTTTTAATTTTTTTAAATAAATCGTAATAGTTTTATATTAGTATCTTGGAAATAGTTCCTTGAACAATGGAATCTAAAGCAAAATAGATTTTAAATCAAGGATTCTTTTTTTAGGAGGAAATTAGAGCAAGACTGCCAAAATATCAGCGTCGACAAAACGATGAATCTGGACGATCGACACAATCAGAGGCAGCAGCAGTGGCAGTGAGCCAGCAGCAGCAGCAGGCCGCCGCCCTGCAACAAGCAGCAGCGCAGCAGCAGCAAGCAGTGCAACAACAACAGCAGCAGCAGCAACAGCAAGCGGCTGCAAACGTGGCGGCGGCCGCGTTTCAGGCGGATCAGCAACAGCGGCAGCAGCAGGCGGCGGCATTGAACGCACTGCAACAACAGCAACAAAGGTTCCCGCGGCCGCCGCAGGCAGTCATGGTACCGGCCTCAGCCGCAGCAATGCCAGTTAGCTCGGTTGCGTTAATGGCTCCTCTAATGCGACCCACCATGACTCTAGCTGCGCCTGCTCTCATTCATGGAGGTAACATGATGCGACCGCCCCCCATGGGCCTGCCACCAGGTAAGTGTCTGCGGGTTTGAGCTTTACGAAAAACTCTACCTGCTACCCCTCTTTACCCACCCCCCGCGTACTCAACAGAGCTGCCCTGTTGTCTTTTTTGTCCCCCCTTGTCGTTGAAACTTGAAAATTTCCCTCTTGGTATTTTTTGTCAATTTCTTTCCAATCGCCTCCGCCTCGCCCCTCCCCCTTAACGGCTGTTGAAGACAGTAATCAGCGCACAAAAATAAATCGTGTCGCGATTAGGATTTTTTTTACTTTTTTATCACGTGTGAATCTTTGGACAAAGTATATTGAATTGAGAGTCTTATCCCGTTTCGAAAGCAACCTCCCCAGGAATGTCCTCTCAATTTTTTTTTGCTTCAGATACCGTATACTTGTAATCTAATCTATTTGTTATGTTATTTTAATATAAAAAGAGTTTCCGATGGATCATTTATACTTAACATTTCAACATTATTCATTATCGAAAATTTAATTTTTTAATGTCTCGTACGATATATTGAATTAAGCAAACATTTTTCAGGCAGTGATCGAGTAACTTCTCTTTCATTGAGCAATTTAAATTCATCGACTTTAGATATTCCATCGGAAATATGATGTATTATATCCTTATATTTCGTAACAACACAACCCTGATATAATCTTTACCCAGTCCTACTCGATCAATGGCCGGGAGAGAATTTTTCTCGGATGAGAAAAAGAAAATGTCAGATATTAACCAAATACTTGACATGCCTTAGTTTAATTCGGTTGCACGTTGCACTGCAATTTGCACTAATTATTCATGACAACAGCCACTTCTATCCTTTGAAACAAAAACTTACGTGTTAAAGAGAGACAACGAGAGCATTGAGACAAATAAAACAAGAAACAGACTTTACATTTAGGGGGGAAGGGGTCAGAAAAATTGACAACGTGCGCGAAATTGCCACGAAATATACCACTGACTCGAGACAGCAAAGTGAGAGAAAACGAGGCGGGAAGAATAACATGACTATTCAGATAGAAACTATAGAAATCAAGATTCTCGACCGAATGATACGCCACAGAATCTCGACGACACAGCGTCTTGTAGTCCTTGTTCGTTTATACGTTTTAACGGTGCGTTTGCAGGGCGCCCGGTCACTCCTCGATGAGTGTCGAACGAACCCAGTCTGGTTACTAAAACCGTGTTTTACAATACAAGCACTACAAGGTTGGTCCTTAGCAATTAGCATGCGGTGACATGGCCTATATCTATATACATATATATATCTATATATATATCTTGTTATATTTATTATTATTCTTATATATTGTTGATTAATCTTGTCATCATTGTCATTAATACACCTACATGTATGCGTATATACGTAATATATATATAGTGACTCCCGAAAACTCATGACGGTGTAGGAAACTGTTCGAGCAGCTTTCGCGAGCCACCGTGTATATATTTCTGTATATTCGTAATATATTATCACTGAGCAGGTGGGTCGAGCGGCCAACGACACTTCTTCCATCTAAACTCCAACACATTTGAACACTTGTACAATTTGGTTTTTCCGATTTGAGAATACTTACTATACAAATTAAAGTAAACGAGAGTTGGTATGGAAAATATACAGAGAATTGCTGTATCGGTGAACGAGATCATTCCCGTATCAGATTGATCAAAGTAATTGGCCATTACGTTGATCAAAATAAATGTAATTAAAGCATGCATTATGAAATTATCATGTATAATTAACGAAAATGCACAATATATTAATGTGTTTATTAAATAATGAAAATAATTGAGGCAGAAAAATAAATCTTAATTGCATTATGAATTATTAATCAGAAAATTATTGCGCATTATTAAATCTATAATTACACGTGAATTACAACGATTATTTTTTGCCATTTTTAATTATTGTTTATTACTCAATATAGAATTTCGATAATTATTTAATCTAATTATTAATTTTTGAAATTTTATTGTAAGAGATAATTTTATATGATGAATTAGTATCTCTCTAAATTCCAAAGATATTAAATAATCCAATGGACTTTTTTCAATCGATCGTTCACTGATGTATTTATCGTATCAAAAATAATATTACTTTTACATTGTGTTTCCAATTAGCAATTTCGCAGTTTTATACATTTTTTTATTTTTCTACAGTTTGATTCCTGTACAGTTCCTGGTACAGTTCCCTGTACAGTTTATTATGCGAAAGACAGAGAAACTTTCCGGCCGCTCGGCCGTTACAATTTTTATACATCTCTTTCATGTATGATTTCTTTGTTTCCTTTCCGTTCCGTTCTCAGCTTCTTTATTCACACTCTCTCGATTTAACCATGTTACTCTTCTTACGACTCACATACGCCATTATTTACCTCGCCAGCAGCCGTGTTACCATCTTGTCTCTTCAGTATTATATATTATATATAGCTTGGAATCCTGGTGTTGTGATACAGTAGTGGAGAAACTGCTTCCTTGGGCACGGTACTGACAGTCGTTCAAAGTTGTCGTTCCAAAGTGATAAGATACAAATGATAATTACAAACGATAATTATTTTTCTCTCGCGATCTGTCCCTTCCTTCTTCGTTCGATGACCATTCTGATAAGTTAAGTCATCGAATGAAGTCGCTGTAACTTCGACGATTTCAATTTTTCGTACTATACAAAATATTATGAATATATCGAATCACTTTCTTGTCCACGAATTCTTTGATTAATTTAATAGTCACTTTTTTTCAATGACAATATGACAATATGAAAGATTAATGAATAATTTATTGAATAAGTAAGATTGCAAAGTTGAGCTAAGACTTATAAATAGAACTCTGAAATTTTGAAATTTAAGCACGTATTAAAATTTTTATTCTATCATTTTAAATAGACTTTCCTTCAACAGATTTGCAATTTTTAAATTATCGAGATATTTGTCAATGTTCAAAGTTATAAGCTTGCAAAGAGTGAGATATTTTTACTTAAAAAAAAAAACAATTTTAAAATTGTTCAAAGAATCCGTGAGTGAAGAGTAACTCGTGAGATCTGAGATAATAAAATATGTTAAACAATAATAAATAGTGCAAAATGAGATATCGTGAAGAGGGAAGGGAGCGACGTGTATTCTCATCGTGCTCGCCGGTGCATTTTATTTTATTAAATTTTTTTTTCTCATGGAAAGTAAGAAACTAGCAACGAGAACGAACGTAATGTATCTCCCTCACACCATAGCCTAGCTTTTGTGTTACACAATGAAAGATTTTAGATAAATTGAGCCGAGCAACAGTAAGTAAACGACTTCACGTTACCTAGTATATATCCTTCAATCGAGGGTCCGCGTCCGATCAATATGATTTTTCTCTTTATTTTGTCACGCGGATTACGCCAAGCTAAAACCCTAAAATCATGTTCTCGCACCGAAGTGATGCTTTCGAGAATTTCAAACCATTTATTTTACACTATTCGGTTGCTATAAAAAAAAGACAATACCGAAGTTTGAAGTCACCTCTGTGAGTGACCAAGCGCGTTTTTGGCGGTGATGCCTTAGTGGAAGAAATCTGCCGACAGCTGAGCGATTTTTACGCGACTTTCCGTAAATACATTTCGCAATATCGAACCGATGTTGCGTCTTCCCCCGAGTGAGACTCGTTCCTTGTATGGTGTGAGGTTTTTCTCTGTGTGGTACCACTTTCTTGTCAGTTTTGTTTGTGATTTGTATTGCGTATGCGGCGCACTGCATGCTGAGCTGGGTTCTACGTACGTTATGTACCTATCGTATACGCATATCTAGTTTGGCGATTCGTATTGATCAGCACGTGCTGAGTAGAACGTAGTACGTGGACTGCCGAGAACAGATCGGGTGGCATAGTCCTTCGGAGACAAGGAGAGACTCGTCGCGAAGAAGGTCGAACACGTGAATTCACGCTCGGCCGGCTAAACGCTTATCTCGGCAATCAGAGACGATCGCATGAGAGAGCAAAGCGCATTCCGATCGATCGCTCAAGGGAGACTACGTGAACTAATATCTCATGGACTTATCCGGATACAGATTTCTTTCGATGCAATAATCGTTCGGCTGTCAGGCAACTTCCTTTTCAGCGGAACATAGGTCTGAGTTGTGGCACGTCTGAATATTATTATACAATCGGATCAAGGAAACTTAATTTAAACGCATTAAATTAAATCTCAAATGAAAAATTTAATCCGTTAATTTAATGATAGTACTTAAATTTATAGTATAGTAATTAAAAAATACATGTATATTAACATTAGAGAGATTTAATTTTGTCTAAATTTTTTTTCAAACTATATATTTTTATTTTTTAAATTTATTTATTTTGGAGGATTATATTTTATTTCCTAATCCATTGAAATGCTTTTAAACTTTTATTCAAAATGCCATGACGATTCTGTGACTTATTTTGCGCTGAACGTCGCATATTCCTTCAAAAACGAGCGCGGTATGTGCCATAGTAAAAAAAGTACGTTTAAAAAAATTGAAACTGCGCAACACGCAGGACTCATTATTATTTTGTAACGTGAACAGTCGCGACGTAAGTATACCTGGGGATCCCAATCTCCAAAGAGAGTGAAAGAGAGAAAAAGATCCTATTACGGGATCCTGCAAACAAGACGTCGTCTCATTTGGCGGCGTCAAGCTCGAGTAATCAAACGCACGTGTATGCCGCACGTGGGCAACGTACTGTTTTCTTTGCCCCTCCCGCGAGATTTGATCGCGAGTCGTGCTAATCTGTCGCTGCGTTGCTTTGCAGGCATGATAGGAGCCTTACCACCGGGT
>CAKMUF010000129.1:0-15822 GCA_928718305.1 Tetramorium bicarinatum | reverse complement strand
TAGAAATTATTCTTTTTATTAGACAGTTCGTCCTTTGATACAATAGCGTTGAAATTTTCACATGTTTCTCTTTTCGCTATTATCTTGCATAGATTTTCTGTTTTTTGAATATATATTTCTTAATAGTTGTGCTAACCTTCTCTTAAACGTTGTATTTATATTTATATTAAATATTTATTTTGATGATTTCCAGGATGATTCTACTTGATGTAATTTTCCTAATTTCTCGAAATATATTCCTGGGTGATGAATGAAGTTTTCGATTTCATATAGCGTTTTCGTTTCGTTAGGTTCTTCTGCGAGACATAATGTTGTCTCCAGTATAATTCTGTAATGTAATACAAGATTATTTATTATTTTACTTATCCTTTTTTAAAGTATCTATTTTATTACTTTCGTTCAGTTAAGTTTTCATTATAAAGTTTTTATTTGAAAAGTAGCTGGCTGTGCATCGTTGTGCTGCAGCTATCTCGCATCTGAACGTACTTCGCTTGGTATTAGTTCCTATCAGTTCTTCTCGTCTTTATTTTTATCATATAGCAATTCTATGAAGTCTATTTTTTAATTTGTCAGCGTTTTTGAGATCTCTTCTCGTTGCTGTTGCCGAGTGCGTTTTCAGTAGTCCGTTGTCTATCGACTTGTACGGTTAGTGTGCTCTTGGTTGATTATTTCGGTATGTGCGGTCTTTGCGACTTTTTTGGAAACATTTGGGGTGTCGAAGAGTGTCCAGGATGATTTTGAAGATGATGGTGTTGAGGAGGATGGTGTTCCTCACCTTTTCGCGGATCTTCCTGTGGGGGATGACGAGGATTTTGGAGGTTCTCCTGAAAAACAGAAAATGGCGAGGATTTTGAGGGTCCTCCCACGGAGAATGGCGTGGCTTCTGATGGTCTTCCTGCGGAAAGTCTCCCGGTACTCTCGACGACCTTATCTGGGAGGTAGTTGATTTGGTCGTCGCCGAGCTGGATAACGGCGATACCAGCGGTGCTGGGGCCGATAGCAAGGTGAACGGCCTCGTTCGGGCGATGCCATGATATCTGCATTTCTTGTTCCCGGCGAAAATGCTAATAATTTTGATGTTGGGGAGTTTTTGAGTATTTTTCCGGCGATTCTGACAACTCCGAGTTTGAGTACGAGGGGGAGGTTTTCGTCCGCGAGCCTTCCGTCACGCATCGCGCTCCCCGCGACTCGGATGACGATGACATTAATCAGGTGGACTAATGTAGTGCTTTTTCGTTTTAGTTATTTAAGTGCTTCTAGTTTTAGTGTAGTTTAGTGTTTTTTCTAGTTAAGTGCTTTTTTAAGCTTATGTTTTGCCTGTTGGATTTTTTCCTTCTTCGTCTGGTGAGTTTTCTTTCTTTTATTACTTCTACTTTTTCTTTATTTATTTGTACATATTTTTATAATTCTATTCGCTTATATACGCTTTTAGTCTATTCGCGTGCGTACATAATTTCCTTCGACCCATTTTTATCGTGTAATTTACATCTGAGTTTTTCTGTAATATTGTATATGGGCCGGTCCATAGGGCGTCTAATTTTTTAGATCGTCCGCGGCGAAGCGTTTCGTCGTATAATAGAATTTTGTCCCCTATTTTGAATTTAATTTCTTTGGATTTTTTATCGTGATATTCTTTTGATTTCCGCTTTTCTTCTTTTAATCGTTCTTTAGCGATTTGATTTGTTGCTCGTAGCCTTTGTTTCAATTCTTGTGCGTAGTTGTCGAAAGTATACGACGGTTTTGGTGGGTGTGCTACGGCTGACGGTAGGGTAGCTGGATGTCCATATACGAGTTCGAACGGTGTATATCCCGTAGCTGTATGTGGCGTCGTATTGAACGTAAACATAGCATATGGTATCCATTCGTCCCAGTCCGTTTGATCTTCATTAATATAATGACGAAGGTATTCGGCTAGAGTTCGGTGTGAACGCTCGAGAGCTCCATTGCTTTCGGGGTGATAAGCGGTTGTTTGTATTTTCTCGATTTTTAATAGTTTGCATACGTCTTTAAACATTTCGCTTACAAAATTTTTTCCTTGATCGGTCAATACTTTCTCTGGAATTCCATGTTCAAATACTATTTTTATTACAAATTCCTTGGCAATCGTTGTAGCTTCTTGATTCGATATCGGTATTGCTTTACTGAATTTCGTTAGACAGTCTTGGAATGTTAATATATATTTATTTCCTGCATTCGTTATCGTCAGTGGTCCTACAATATCAAGTGCGCATTTTTCAAAAGGCTTATCGGGCGTGTCTGTCAGTACAAAGGGTGCCCTTGGTTTAAGCTTTAATTTATTTTTTTGACAAAAATCGCATTTAGCAATATATTTTTCCACGTCTTTAGTTATACCAGGCCAGGTATAATTCATTTGTATTCGCTTTAATGTACGCTCTATTCCTTGATGTCCACCAGTTGGAGCATCATGATATTCGTAAAGTATTTTTTGTTTTTCATCTTCGCTATAAATTCGTGGATTATTAATTTCTTCATCTTCTTTATTAGTATTTTCCGAAATGTATACAGTTGCTGCAACGTTTCTGCTTAATGCATCGGCATTTACGTTCGTCTTTCCAGACTTGTGGATTATTTCATAATCATATTCTTCGAGTTTTAATCTCCAGCGGATTAATCTTGATCCGGGATCGTTTACATTAAATAACCATATCAGTGGTTTATGGTCGGTAACTATTTTAAATTTAGTTCCATATAAATATGGTCTGAAATGTTTTACTGCCCATACAATAGCAAGTAATTCTTTTTCAGTTGTATTATAATTTCGTTCGGCTCGCGATAATACGCGGCTAGCATAGGCGATCGGACGATCTTGACCTACCGTACCTTGAGATAGTATAGCGCCGATGGCGTAATCCGATGCGTCCGTGGTGATAATGAATTCACGAGTGAAGTCGGGGTATCTTAGCACGGGCGCTGTGGTTAATTTATTTTTTAATGTATCAAAAGCGTATTGTTGTTCAGAGGTCCACATAAATTTTTCATCTTTCTTTGTTAATTTTGTTAGAGGTCTGGCTAATTTGGAAAAATCTTCTATAAATCTTCTATAATATCCAGCTAATCCAATAAATGATTGAATATCTTTAATTTTTTGTGGTGTGGGAAATTTTCGTACTGCTTCTAGTTTAGATGAATCGGGTAGGATTCCATCTTCTGTTATCACGTGTCCTAAGTAGATTACTTCCTTGCGCAAAAATTCGCATTTGTCGGGTTGCAGTTTTAAATTGCTATCTCGTAATCTTTTTAATACTTCTATTATTCGTTTATTATGTTCTTCTAAACTCGGACCGTAAATTACTATATCGTCAAGATATACTAAGCATTTTAATCCTTGAATGCCTGTTAAAATCGTATTCATGAGTCTTTGGAATGTGGCTGGCGCGTTTTTTAAACCAAAAGGCATTCTATTAAATTCAAAATGACCATGCGGCGTAGAGAAAGCTGTTTTTTGCTTATCGCGTTCGGCCATTGGTATCTGATGATAACCTGAAGCGAGATCTAACGTAGTAAAGTATTTCGCATTCCCTAGTTGGTCTAGTATGTCGATTATATTTGGTAATGGGAATGAGTCGCCTATTGTGAGATTATTTAATCTTCGAAAATCTACTACTATTCGTAATTTTGCTTTGCCAGACGCGTCAGTTTTCTTTGGTACTACCAATAACGGCGCGTTCCATTGGCTGATGCTGGGTCTTATTATTCCGTGATCCAGCATTTCACGTATTTGGCGATTTACTTCTACTTTATGTTTTTCTGGGAGGCGATATGGCCTCACATTCACACTGGATGAATCCGTTCGTGTGGTTATCTGATGCGTGATTCTTTCCGTGCATGTCAGTGGTTCTCCGTCCAGATGAAATACATCGCTGAATTCTTCGCATATATGCATTAAACTTTTCTTTTCTTCTGCATTTAAATGCTCGGTTCTTAGTAGATTTTTTATTTGCGCCTCACGGGAAATTTCTGGTAAAATTTTTTCGCAAGATTTTGTAGTGTTAATGGGTAATTTTTCCGTCATTTCGTCTATTATTATTTCTTCTATTATTACTTGCGGTACATTTATTTTTACCGTATCCTCCGTAGTATTTAAGATACTCACGGGGCACGTAAACTCACGTGGTTTGACTAAACAGTTCCCGATAAAAATTCCGGGTGCGGCTTCTTCGGCTTTTGTTACTCCGATTACGTTTCGATTAGTTGTTACTTGTACAATTGTTTCGCTGCGCGGTTCTAAGGCTATTCGTTTATACGGATAGAGTTTGAAATTTGTGCCTCCGATTATTACTTCTTTTGATTGATAATCGCATGTAGCCTTGTGTCGCTTAATAAAATCGGCTCCTAGAATTCCATCGTATTCCATGGCGTTATCGTTAATTACGTAAAACGGATGTTTAATTATGCCATTTATTAATGTGACATTTATATATGTCTTTCCGAGGGTAGTGATGGAATGTCCTGTGATTCCAGTCAGTTCGATTTTTTCCTCGTAAATTTTCGTTTCTCCTTTTAATGTTTTTAATTTTAAGAATGATATAGTGGCTCCTGTATCAAATAGAAAATTAATTCGCTTTTTCTCGGCTTCTCGAACGGGCAAAGATATTAAATCTAACCCGGTGTCTATTTTGCTTCTCACGTGGGTAATTCGATACTCGGCCGCGGTGCGCGTAGTCTTGGTACTTGCGTCTTCTCCGCTTTCATTATCGCTATCGTGCGTTGCTGAGTTCTTCTTATCATTCCTAGCGCCTTTGTGGTTATTATGATTATTACGAGTGATTTTATTTATGTTCGTTCCTCGTTGGGTTGAGCCATCCTTGCTTGGTCGTCCGTTCAGCGACCAGCATTCCTCGCGCAGGTGTCCGGTCTTTTTGCAGTACTTGCAAAATTTACTCACGGTATTAATTCGTGGATGCCCTTCGGCTTTAGGTAAAACAAATTTATTCGTTTGCTGGTTACTACGACATTCACGTTCGTAATGACCTATCTTTCCGCATTTTCGGCATTGCGGGGTTGAACTTTTAAATTGTCTATTTGCATCGGTTCTTCCGCGATTTTGATAATTATGTCGCGGACTCGATCCCTTAACTTTCTCTTCTGCGCTAGCCCCGGCGATTGCTTCTTGTAGCGTATTGTACTTCTGGGTACGAACTAATAGTCTTATTTCGTCGCTCAATCCTATTTGATAATTTTGTAATGCCTGTCTTTTTATCGTCTCTAGTATAGTACGTTGCTGTTCGAGGGAATGTTCCCCTTCTTCTATCATGGATTCGTATAGTTCCATTGCTAATATATCCACTCGTCGACCGAAATTTTGAGCACTTTCGCCATTTCGCTGTTTGAGCGAGTTAAATTCGATCTGAAGATGAGTAGTACTTCGTTTACTTAGATATTTTCTTTCTAGCGCGGTTTTTAATTCTTCATAATTACGGACATCTCTAGTATGAAAATCTAGTAACGCCTTTCCTTTTAATTTAGTACAAACAATTGCTTCTAACAATGTCTGCTCTTCCGTAGGTTTAATATTTTTTATCGCGTAATTGCTCGCGCTTAGAAATTCTCGGATGCGACTTCGCGACGTGCCATCGAACTCTGGTATCATGTCTCTAGCTTCCTTCATTCGTAGATAAACGGTCGATGGTCCAGATTGGTATCGTATGTCATCGCGCGTGCGCCCGTATGTAACGTCCGTTGCGTTACCATGTGATTCGCGATATGATCTGCCTTGTCCTTCGCGATTAAATTCGTGCCGTTCTTCGAGATTATTTATGCGCATTCGCATTTCTCTTAATTCTTGCAGGATCTCGTATAATAACGAGGCTTCTCCTTGCTCTGTGTGGGTGACGATTCCACTAGGTCCGGCTGCTTCGGCGTCTGCCGTTCCGCGATTTCGTGTATTTAAATTCTCGTTTTCTTCTCTGTTCGCTGACATACTTGCGGGAAGGTCAGAGGTATTTCTTGCCATTTCTCTTTGATATTGGTATATTTCCTCGGGATCGAATATACTACTGTCGTAAGATGTAAGAGAGAATTCGCGCCTGAGACTCGCCTGGCTGGGAGTTCGGCTTAGATAATGTCGCGTACGTTCGTCAGTCTGTCGCTGATCGGGTACGTCGGGTGCTAACAAGCTAGTGTCAATTTCTGTGAATGGGAATTCGCGCTCGATTACGACGTTAGTCGGTAATTGCCTATCACTATCTGTTGAGTCGCTTTTTGACAAGACCCTATTCACGTTTGTTAATATTTCTTCGAGAGTTTCGGTCGCGATTTGCACGGGAGATCGCTGGCTTATTTCAAGCGTGCGTTGCGCCGATTCACTTAACAGCCACGATTTATTCGGTTCGCTTTTCGCGTTATTATTATTGGACATTCGCGTCGCTAAATTTTACAAATGGATCGACTTACAGTATCAGAGCGGTTCGCATGGTGACGTACAGCTTTCCGCGCTGGTCCCACGAAGTGTCTCGTTCCGTGCGGGCGATGACTGCTAACTGTCGTCGTGTTGTCCCGATGTTGTCCTGCACGTCGTTTGGTCCGGTGATGACTCGGAGTCCTGTGGTCATCGGCGATTGGCAGATATCACGGTCGTTGACTGTGCTGCTGATATGTATCTCGTGCTCCACAATTTGATAACATTGGCTGCTGGGTACTGACCCTCGTTGTAAGGTGATATCTGTCTGTTGTCACCGTCTCCTCTCGGTTGAGAGAGCGAAAGAAAGATATGTTTTTCCTGCCTGTTACCACTGCGCGGTTTCACAGGTCTTCGCTGCTGTTCTCCTGGCGGTGAAGCTCGTTTTATCGGATCTCTTCAGAAATCCTTTCTGTATGCCTTTGGCAAATCAGGCCCTTGGCTAATTTTGCTTCGGTGAATCCCACCGCTGCCACCAATTTTGTTGTGCCTTTCGACGCAACAAGGAATTTTTTGGGATTCGTTTCGCCTTAAGAGTTAGAACTCAAGGAGTGCAGATAGGAAATCTTCCGGGTTCAGCAATCAACACGTTAGCTAGATATCACTTACACTTATATTTCGAAGGTTCGTTACAATTTCTTCTTACAGAACGCGTCCGCGTTCGACGATAATTTCCGTGTCGCGATTGACACAGTGATAATTTTGATTTTGATATTCTTGATAGTTTCGTTATAAATTCATCTTAGATTCTCCCGCGAGTGGCGATTAGGCAGGCGCTTTTATAGTGCCATTTGTCAGGAATTTAGGTGGGGTGATACTTCTTAATAGAACCATATTTGATTAATGCTGTGTCAGTCGTGCACGGTCTCACGGATTAATTTCTATATCTCAGCAATCTTGCATTTCCGCTCGCCCATGGCGTGATCGTTGCTATGCAGTCGAAAATGCAAGCTTGCACTGTGGTAGCTTCTGAGCTACAACAGTAATATTAAATCAGAACTGTGAAAAGACTACTTCTTTTATAATATTCTTGTTTCATTCTTTGTCATTCTTGTACTAATATTAAAAATAAAATATTACATGTAATATTATGTGGAAATTCTCAATATAAATAGTAAAGTACAAAAGAAAAAAAGTTATATCATCTTTCATATAAAATTATTCCTGGTAAATGAGTGTGCAAATATATTTCTTGCAATATGCTATTCTTTCTTTAAATATGCTAATGCAGAGACTTTAAAAATATGATACATCACTCATTGATCTGTTTTATCCAAACAGGAGATAAGATAATTTCATAAAATCTACAATTAAAAGCGAAAAAGAGAAAAGATTTTCTCTTTGATTAATCGGTTTTTTGCAGTACGTGTTACATATATTTTGACGTCCCTCTCATTTGATTGTGCTATCTTAAATTTAAGTATCGGAACAACACATTAAAATTGAATTATTCATTTATGTATTTATTACAATTACAATATTACAATACGTGAAACTCCGTCGAAACGCATAAACCCACATAGCACATGAATGTTCAATAGACATACGAAATACATCCAATTGGTCCGAAACGGATGTTCGTGGAATGTTCACATTCATCCATGGCTGTTCATGAGGTGTACATATTGTTTGTACAGTTGTTTGTGTCAGTCGATGTCAGTGTTTTTGCAAAAATAGAAAAACTCGAATATCGTGTGGTGATTAGATTAAATTGATGGAGTCCCCGTAAACAGCATCCAACTCGGCTTTAATTGCGCAAGCGGATTGCCTTTCCAATGCAAAAATTTACTTACGGCACGATTTGAATTTTTCCATTTTTGCAAAAACATTAACATCAATTGACACAAAACTGTTAAATAACAACAGAGCGTCCTATCTAGTTGAAATTTTTAAATATATCTTTTGAGGCATATGTACAATTGTAGTACTACGTTCGACGTAAAGTCGAGAAGGTGACGATTTAATCTAGCAAACAACACGAGAATCATCCAGTTAAACTCATTTTATTCAAGAACGCATAAATTACATAATGGAATATAATTTAATAATAATTCTTCGACTCAGTTAATAATCATATGTAACTTTCTATACAACAAAATAGCAAAAAATGAAGCAGAAAACTGTATTATTCGACTAATGAAAATAGAAAATGGAAAACGCAAGATATAAAAATTTAGGTATGTATTCGAGAAAACATTCTGCCGCGTGGACCTTTAGAACAATGGAACGGCCACGTTGAGCCTCTGTCTGAGAACCGCCGTACGCGGCCTATGTGCTTGCTAGCACGAGAATCGTTTGACGCGGCCTATCTGTTATCTGTTTAGTTTGAGAACCGCCTTGAGCGGCCTACATTCGCAAAATAGCCTGGTGGCTTGAGAAGTGCAATTGCACCCTGCTGTGAAAGGAAAGACTTTCTTCCGTGGGCCTGTCTCCTGGGTCGCTTTGTGTAACTCTCTTTGTCTCTTTGTGGAAAAACGGTCGGTTGCGTCCGATCACGTCCAAGGCTCAAGAAAGAAGAAAGTACAGGCCCTTCCTTCCGGCCTTCCGGAAGTGAAAGTGGTAGAGAGGGAAAAAAAGTAAAGGTGGGAAAACAAGGCCTCCCTATGGTCAAGAAGCGCTGAGAGCGTTTTCAGCGGAGAGCGTCTGGTAACGTACGGATGAGAACAGCGCGGTAATTTCAAACATACTAAAATAGTTTTTACGAGTAATACCATCTTCATGTTGAGGCTCAAATTTATTAGAATACCCTCGTATTATATGTATACAACATTTTAAAAAAAAATATATATATATATATATATATCACCATGTCCTAAATAAGTATACATTTATTATGTTGAATTCTAATCTTTTATTTCTTCTTCATTAATAGCTGATATAATTTTATCGTTTTCCATCATTGTGATATGAGTACCTTGCACATAATGAATTTGCACTTTACCATCAGTGATCTAAAAGTAAATTTCGTGTTATAAACTTATTTTAAAAATTAGATTTATTTAAAAAATTTCTTCAAATTATATTTACCTCATCCAGGCCATAATCTTCTTTAGTAAAAGAGGCAAGCGGAAATGTAGGTTTTAGCAATGTTATTGGCGATTTAAGGCGAGGTAATGAAGACACATTATAATCCTGTATGGCGATCATATGATTGTAAATTGTCGAATATAAAAGTTTTTGATTTTCAATAGTTAATATATTTAAGTCTTTCGGGAAATAAGTATGATATAGTTGTAATTTCTCTTCCAATGTGTTACATTTGTTCAGCTTTAATGCAAACTGTAAATAAAAAGACTCATAATTAATAATAATAAATACGTGCTAAATGAAAAATATTATCTACATAACATCAGTGATACAAAGATCTATTAAAATTATTCTCGGAAGAATGATAAAAATCTGTAGTTATTCTTGTTTAATTTATAAAACTCTCTAAATTTCTTTTTTTCACGGTTATTTATATCTTTTTATAGTTTTCATCTCTAAAATTATTATAATTGTTTAATCTTCTTCTTGAGAATTTTTAAATAATATTCTAATAAATAACTTACTTGTGTGTTGCAAATATGTTATTAATTTTACTAATTCACCGATATATGTGAAAGATATTGTTTAAATCTTAGTTTAGATTTACACTAATTACAGATACACTAATAGACAAAATAAGATACGACAAACATTATTGTTTTCTCACTGTTTCAAGATTCATAAACGAAATCAAAAAGAATATTCACATTACAAAAAGACATTTTACATATGTGACCTCACTATAATTAGATTTCTATAAGATGTATACATTTATATAAATTAATACAAGTAATTTTCACAGTAATAAATTGAAGTGCGTTTATTTTAATTGACTAACCGTTTCCTTGTTAATTGTGGTGTATGTTTCCAACAAAATAATAAATATTATATTTTGTAAATCTTTTTGTGAAGTACCGGTCACATATTGATTAATACAAAATTTCAGCAGATCAGGAGCTCCATCTATTAGTATTAACCGTCCTGAGAAATCCTTTCCTTCTAACAATCTTGCTAATTCGATAGCAATTAAAGATCCATATGAATAACCCACTATCAGAAATTTTTTCTGATTGTTGAGTTTCTTCAATACGTGCTAAAAGAATCATATTAATATATGTATATATGAGCTGTAATAATACAAAATATTTATAATTGTTAGATATTACTTAAATACATAAATTATTTAAACATCAAAACAAAAAATTTAAATAGCTTTTTCTTCTTACAGGCAACAAATAAGCAGCTGATTTCATCACTGAATGACTGTCATCGGGAATATTAAGAACATCATGTTGCAAACACGTTGCCAAAGATTTAATTTCTGATGCTATAGATTTATATACACTTGTACATCCTTCGATTCCTGGTAAGAGAAATACATTCTCCCTATCAACCTCCTTTTTAGTATCCAGTTCTACAAGAATATTTGGAACAAAGTCTGAATCCTTTATTTTTCGAATCAGTGCTTCGATACCTCCCCCATTACTTCCATTATTTTCATTTGTTTTATCTATTCTTCCTCCTTCGGCTGTAGTCGTCATTTGTTTAAGTTTAACAAAATTTAGAGTTCTAATATCTTGAGCTGTCACGAAAATATCAAAGTTTCTTTCCAATATTTGTTTTATTTCAATTGCCATCATGGAGTCCATACCCATTTCTGCTAATGGTACATTTTGCGGAATTGTGTTTATGTTCTTTAAACCTATTTTGAAATAATTTACAAATTATATATTTAAATAATTTAAATGTCACTCTATTTGAACTTCTCAAATTTAATTGTAACAAAAATTCCAATATATGATTCAAATTGTCACATTTTTTATGTATTTACGTAATTAGGTATTTCGGTACAAATGCATACAAAGAAAAGTTCTTGTGGTTGTCGCAGATTATAGAACCAAAATATGTTTTTTAAATAGACGGTCATATGTTTATATACAAATTTTAGCTACTATGGATAATAGAGGGTGGGGGGGGGAAGGGCATTAGAGCCTTATGTTTCATGCATCTCCATTTTTGTTCATTACCTCGATTTCAAAATTTAATCCATTTTGCATTTCTTTAATGTAGGTATGTCAATACTTATCCTGAATATTTCCAAATACCTCTTGAATATTGCTTTGAATCGGTTTAATTGAACCGAAATTGAAAAATGTATAGTAGATTGCGACAAAATAGTATTCATCAATTGTGCACGTTGTGAGAATTACTTTTGTTTGAATAATTTATTAATTGAAAATTTCCATATTTTTGTCTTTCGTAATAAGTTATAATACAGGATGTTCCAGAATGAATAACCTGGGATAGCACGCCGTTACTCATAGTTACATCGTTGCTTCTTCTCCTTGACCACGCATCGCCAGTCAATACTTCCGCTAGGCTGTGCCTAGCTCACAGGTGATAACCGGACATGGGTGTTTCGGGTGTATCTGTGCCGTATCGGGAGGGAACGCACGGCACACTGCCATGAATGTGGCGCCGATCATGACTCGGCGACTCACACCCTCGAGCATTGCGAAGCATTTGCAGAGGAGCGCCGAGTCCTGGTAGGCAAAATAGGACGGAACCTGTCGCTCCGGACGTGATACAATCCGTTCTGGAATGACAGAAAGCTTGGAAAGCGTTCTTCTCCTTTTGCGCCTCGGTGATGATGCAGAAGGAGGAGGCAGAACGGGAGAGAGAGAGGAGGGGACGCAATCGCGCCTCCGACTCCTAGGAGACATCGTCGGAGGAAGAGGAAGACTAATTGTACTCTTCTTCCTTCTCCATCTCTTGAACAGAATTCTGTTGCTGTGTGGTGGTCCCAAAGGGGCGATTATCGCGGGGGGGGGGCAATAACTCGCTTCGGCGTGGGGAAGGGAGTCCCTCCTCTGTGTGGTCGTCCCCGAGGAATCATTGTGAAAATAATCCTCCACAAATAAGAAGGCCTGGCGGAAGGGTTGGTAGTTCCCCTCTCGTCAACAAGTAAGGAAATAGCACTGTCCATGCACGACGGACCTACTGACGAAGAACCGGCCGGACGGGGGATCTCGAGCCATTGGGGTCCTTGGCGAGGGAGCGGCTCAGAAGTAATGCGTACGCAATTCCTGAGTCGCCTTTGCTAATGCCTGGGCAAAGCTACTTGGGATAGTTTTAATGAGTATGCTGGGCTTTGCACGCGGAGACTAACTCCACTCTCCCAGCCGCGCATAACCGCCGTTTCCTGGGCAGTTGGGCCAGGGAAACGGGGGTAAGCAGTAATTAATGCATTTCCACCCCGTAGAAAATAAGGCCGTGCTTAGCTCGAGCGCTTCTCTCCGCGCGCTATCATACATCTGACTTTATTATTTAATAACCCGATAATTATTGTGAATATCGCATATGGAAAGCTCTCAAGATAAGTTACAAGAATACGCAATAAAAAGTATAGAGTTCCATTAAAAAAATTAAAGATCACCTTTATATGACCTTCAAATGATTATCCAAGATCAAATTACCAATTACACCATCTTATGTCCCCTTCAAAACCGTACAACTTTTGTATAAAATATTTTTCTCTAAAATGCTTTCCTACAGAGTTATTTTACTGGATTGATCAAAATGACTCACTCTGTATATACAGGGTGTCCCAGAATTGTGGAACAAATTTTCGTGAGCAGGTAGAGCGGACGAAACTGAATCGAAAAGTCCTTTACCATTTTGCAATTTTCGCAATAGTTAACAAGATATTAATGATTAAAAATCACCGTATTAGCCCGACCCTCCGCCGAATATAAGCGCGCGGCGCGAGACGACCGCCCAGCGTTGCTAGGCACTCAAGGAATTGTTTACTATACGCGGCAGTGCCTACGAGCGGCGGTTTTGAGCTGCGATTGTCCTCCTGTTTTTGTAGAAAACAACTCCTCCTTGGAAACAATGACACTGGGCGGTCGTATCTCGCCGCGAGCTTATATTCGGCGGAAGGCCGGGCTAATACGGTGATTTTTAATCATAAATATCTCGTTAACTATTGAGAAAATTGCAAAATGGTAGAGGACTTTTCGACTCAGTCTCGTCCGCTCTATCTGCTCAAGAAAATTTGTTCCACATTTCTGGGACACCCTGTATATATATATATATATATATATATATATGTATATATATATATATATACAGGCCGTATATATATGTGTATATATATATATATATATATATATATACAGTATATATACATATATAATATATATATCGTTCTATAAACAACACTGACAAGATTTCCATACTTTCCCAAAAATATATTTTACCATATAACATTTTTATTTATAGTCCATAGCAGCTAAAATTTTAACAGCAGCCAGAATTTATTTAATATTTTCGAACTATGTATTACAGACTGTGCTCTTTGCGACAACACTTAAGACCCTTCCATTGTTAGTAATTGAGAACAATGAAAAAAGATGAGAATATAATGAGTAGAATGTATATTTTCATATAGTTCATTATTTATTATGTACTGAACATTTACTTAACAATAATTTTCTTCTTGAACATTTAATATAATGTAATACGAAAGTCGTTTTTCTACATTATTTTAATTGTATAAATATCTGTAATACAAGTCTTCATTAGACAGAAGTCACTTGAAGTATTATTACAAAATAATATTCACTGCATTAAAGGAAACATTTGTCGTAATATGCGTAATTAGCTTATTTCTATACAGGATGTATATCCATAAAATTAGGGATTATTTTCGTGAACTAATAGAGCAAACTAAATTGAATTAAAATGTCCTCTATCATTTTGCAATTTTCGCAATAGTTAACGAGTTATTAATTGTTAAAAATTGGAAGAATGGATAGACAGCGTAGTGCACGAGACATCCTGTATACATAAATATACATATGTGTGTTTTGTATGTAAGAATGAGACAAATGTTTCCTTTAATGCAATCAATATTACTCTGTAATAATACTTCAAGTGATTTCTGTCTAATGAAGACTTGTATTACAGATATTTATACAAGAAAAATGATGTAGGAAAACGCGACTTTTGTATTACATTATAAATGTTCAAGAAATAAATCATTATAAGTAAATCACATTTAAGGAGTTACCTTTTTTAAAAAAAGGTAAAAAAAGGCGCCAAATATACACTTGCATCAGAAGGAAATTATTGTACAAAATTATTTTAATTTATGCTAAAAAATCTTTTGTAAAAATTAAAGAACACTAAAATATAAAACAGTTTTTAATTAAAAAATTACTCAAGTCTATTTTCTTCTCTACAAGAGTAATGATATAAAAAACTGAACCAATTATAAAACTGAATAGTCTTACACAAATTAGAAAATCTTTTTCATATATGCTAAAAAAACTGTCGTGTAAAAGAAGAATATTAAGTATAATTTAATTAATTTAGAAGACTTAGTTACGTAAAACTTCAAAATAAAAGCTATTTAAAATAAAAATTATATTCAAATATATCTTCTCTGTATTTAAAATTATATTTTCTCCATAATAATATGTAAAAATTACGCCAACTAAAAAATGATATTTATACGAACTAAAACATTTTATATTCAAGATATTTGGCGCTGCTAAATCGAAGCCATTATTGAAATCCAATAATCTGAGGGTCTCTCGAAGCGACGTTTTTTGTAAGGGATGCCTGGTCGAATTCGGCTGCTTGTAAGCTGTGCACTTGGCACAAGACACTACCGTGCCTCTTGAATATATTTAGTACAAAATAAATGATGAACTAATATACAGTCTACTCATTATATCCTCATATTTATATACATATATATGTAAACATATATCATATATGTACACACGCAGGCACGTACGCACACTGTAGTTTAAGAGTTAAAAAAATATACATATGTAAGAATTGGGGTCTAAAATTCACTTTGTGGTAACAATTCGAAATATCTTTTTATAGTGAGACATTTTTTATATTACGTTTATATAAAATTGCTTACCCATGACATGAGCTATTGTTTCATAAATATTCATTAATCCACCAATTTTTGCTTTTTCAGCCACAACCATACTGCTTACGACAGGTCGGTCTTGAAGTAGGAACATTTCTAAAGTACTTAAACAAGAGGATATTTGTTGTTGCAATGTACCTCCTATAACTAATTCCTTGTTTTCTTCTTGCATATCTGCAACGAGTCCAACATCACCAACAGCACCCCATTGTATTGCTAAACCATGTAATCCTTCCGCCATCCTTTTTTCGCAGATTCTTTCCATCACAGAATTAGCCATCCCATAATTTGTTTGACCTGCATTTCCTTTTCCACATGAGACAGAGGAAAAAACGATAAAATGTCGAAGTTTTGGACAAATTGTCCTGGATAATTCGTCTATTTTTTTCGTCATCCATGCTTTTGATTTGAATAAATCCTCGAA